>APFE031260392.1:0-29516 GCA_000404065.3 Pinus taeda
CATGCCCAATGGTTCGAAACTTATTCACACCTTACCTTGCTTTTGTTCGAGAATCCTACCTTCCATCCATCACAAACAAGACTTCCTTTTAAGCCAGAAAGCTAGCCTAAAATCATCAACAAAAGTTGAATCATAAGGAGAGAGCCCTCTCTGATTGTAGGTGGGCTAGAACCTGCAATCCAAAGATTGGTTTGTGGTTACCTCGGCCGTATCCCTATTAGGAGCCTAGGGACAACCTGAGTGATAACAGGTCCCAACCGGGTGGTTTCCCCCAATGTTGATGAAGTCATTTATGATCATCAATAGGTGGTTACTCAGCCTCTGACCTGTAGCCCCTATAGAATTTTATGAGACGTCAGTTTGCCTTCCGTGGTTGATCCTGCTTCCTTAATGGAACCTAGGAGGTCAAGTCATGTCATAGTGGCTCATCCTCTCATGTTTATCAACAAGCTAGTGAAACTGGGTAAATGTGGGAGGGGTGGTTACACACACCACCTTATTTCCACGTACTCTCGAACATTTTTCCTAAGTAGAATCCTTTGCCTCTATCCTTAGTTCCATCTAGGGATTTCCCTTCCAAGGTGATGTAAGCACTAATAATTAATGATGCATGGGTCAATCTCCACATGGCATCCCCTCCTCATCCTTCTCCCATACTTGACTTGGCCCACATGCAATACCCCCTACTTGTTTTTCCCTGGTGGGATCCGTTGAAGCCCTTTTCTATTCCTTCTGATATTTTGTCCTTTTGGGACAATGTGGATAGGTTAGTCCCTTTCCTCCACACTATCCTCCTTACAAGCATTACAAGTGTACTTTCCAGGCTATAATATTCATTTTACTCTGCCATGTAATCTTGAATACATTACCCCGACGAAATTTCAAAGTGGCTCCACTTTTAGGATTGCCCTTCTGGGGTGACATAGGCATCCACTCCAGCTTGCACTTCCTTGCCTCCGTTCATTTCTCTCCATCCATGTATTTCCTCCTTTGTGATTAGTCAATTGTATTCTTCGTAGGCCCTACTTCCATTCCACATTAACCTAGAAAACTCACCTCGAATATTTCTTAAGCAAACTATTTTCAATTTTTCCTCGATTTTATAGCTGAGATGATGTGGTTATCCACTAGAGTTTTTATGTGGGTTCTCTCCATTCCACACATCTCCTACCCACCAACAATGTTGATTTGGGTTTGTAATAAGTTATGCAGATTTGGAATTTTTCATAGTTCTAGTTATATATATCGCTCCATTCCAAAAGGCTCATGATAAAAAATGCTCGAGTTCTCTCCATATTTATTAAAAATGCCACACGGGTTGGGATTTTGGCATCATTTAATGGGATTTCTTGAAAGTGTTGGAGTTGATATAAAATTAAAATGCTTTTGTCTAGCTCACACGTACAAATAACATGATTCAAATAAAAAATGACAACGACGATAATTGCACCTGCAATACAAAGTGAAGCATATTCTAGTAAGTTTTCATTGTTTTCATTTTTAGCATTATTATTCCAAACACCAATTCGAATCTCTGATGAGTCTTACTCATTGTCGATATCATGAACATGCAACCATTTCTTTCTTGGTAAGTATTTTTCATACGTTCAACGCTCGCCTTAGTTTAAGTCCAATAAATTTGAAAATCATATGTATATGTGAGTTTTGATAAAGTTACAACTTGTTCCTACTATTTGGTTCAAATCATAAGAATAAGTTATTTAAACATAAAATTTGGAAGAAATCAAAACTTACAAGGCAAATAAAAATGAAATTATTTGAGGTAAAATTTCCATATGCTTTCTTGCATTTTGTATTTGTTTTCATTTTGATTATAATTTCATTTTTACCTAAATGCTTTCTAATCTAAGCTCTATTTTTGCAGGTTTAGTTATCTTTGTTGAATGTTTGATCCCCTACCAGCTCAAATATCCCAAGTTTTCGTTGCATGCTTTCAAGTTAGGCGATGAAATTATGATGATGATTAAATTTCAAATACGTTATATCATGGAGTCTTTGCACCTTACCTTGTTTTTAGTTGATATCTTTTTCTTTGTCTTTCAAATTTTATTTTGAAATAATATATTCATGACAAAAATGACATCATGATTTCTCTTTATTCATAACTTCTCGCCAACTTTAGGACTCTCCTTCAATTCAAGCCTAATTAGTCACAATTGTGCAAGACATAACTCATTAAGATCTCAACTTAGTTATAACACACATGCTTTCCTCATATTCGCTCTTTTATTGAGACATATTTTTATATCATGTGTTGTTAGAGTTTCCTTTCAATCATGGTTTTTCAATTTTTATTTTCTTTCGAGCTTTCATTTTCTTTCTTTATTTGTAATCTTTGAAGTGTGTTGATTTTATTTTTCGCTTTTGAATTAGATTTTGTGATATTCCCAAAATCTATATCAAGGAATCTTTCTACGCATCCATAGTAAGTTTTCACTTTCTCGTGTATTGACCATCATCTATGGGGAACATTAAGATATGATTCATGTAGTATAAGTTCACCTTTATAAATGAACGAATTGTCTTTAGTCATTGCTTCGAATACATCCCTTACCTTTCCCCTATTTAATCCTCTACATTAGTAGATGAAGAGAAGACTAGTGGGGACAAACTTAACTATTACTACATCTATTTCTTTAAATAGAAAGCCTCTTATACCAGCTGACTCTCTTCACCCAACTGTTAAATGCAATTCTACAAATATGCTAATCAAAAGGATGACACATAAGATATTTTAAAGAACATTTGTGTGGGATGTGTATGCAAACCCGTTAGGGTATTGAACATGCTCACTAGTACCAGGTCAATGCTTACATGGTATGAAGGAAATTTTGTCATGGTACTGAACAGGCCTGCTGGAAGCAAAGCAATGTGGGGAAAAAGGAGGTAATTTCATATTTAATAGATGCATACTAATCCTAAAAGGAACTCCCAACTAGATTTGTTATCCAATTGTAGATAGAAAGTTTAAAATAATAATAATTTCTCCCTATACTTGGATTCATAATTTTAGACTAGGCATCAAGTACTTTCATTTTTAAAAGAGATTTCTTACTTTGATTTTGTCTTATTTGGGACCCTTGGAAATGATGTAATGTGCAATAATATTTTAGAAACTTTTCTTTCGACCTTTGGAAAATTTAAGCCTATTATTCTAAACTAGCAATAACTGCTTCATCCATGTGTGTCATTAATTTTTGTGGCCATAACACCTCCCCATAAATTTAAAAAAATTATGGGGTCCTCCATATGAATTTTGTTGATATCATACCTTGAATTACTTTGATTTATTTATTTTATGAAATTTTCACATTACTTGGATTTTGTTTTGATAATTTCATTGATTTCATTTTGCTGCTAGCTTTCAAACAGTTTAAGTTTCACCTCATTCTAACTTATGGTTTGGAATATATCATTAGTTAAAGTTTGGTCAATTTCGTTGCCTTGGCATATACATATACAATATATATATATATATATTATATATATAATATATATATATATATATATATAATTATTATATATATATATAGTATATATAAATGGTTTTCTTAATTTTGTAATAAAATTAATTTATATGTTAAGGAGCCATATTTTAATTAATTAAATTTTTGATTATTTAAAATTAATATAATATTAAATATTAATACATTTAATTAGTTCCAATAATATATTATTTGATTAATTTATTAGTTATTTAATTTAATTTTTAACAAAATACCATCACATTCAAACTACTATATATTATACACACAAAGTCGTTTGTAAATATATAATAATTTAATAAACAAACATATTAATATAACCTTATATCGATAAAATAAATAAATATATATATATATAAAATAAAAATGGAATGGAATATTCCCTCATTCCCTAGCTAGGAGACTATCCAAGAGTTTTATTTGTTGCACCTTCTAGAAGCTCCAGGGCGGTGTAACATTACATCAAGTAGGATGCCTTGAAGGGTATTAACTCACATGACAAAGGGACCAGGGGAATATGATACAAGACTTCATATTCCCACATGGGTCCCTTTCTCCACTCCGTCCATCTCTTCATTTCATGTAACTTAAAATAGAAAGTGCTCCCTTTTTTTAAATTTTTAACTTTATATTATATTTGTCTAATTTTCATTTGTTGCACCTTCTAAAAGCTCTCACCGGCGATGTAACATTACATCAAGTGGGATGCTTTGAAGGGTATTAACTCACATGACAAAGGGACGAGGGGAATATGATACAAGACTTTATATTCCCACGTGGGTCCCTTTCTCCACTCCCTCCATCTCTTCATTTCATGTAACTTAAAACATAGAAAGTGCTCCCTTTTTTTAAATTTTTAACTTTATGTTATATTTGTCTAATTTTCATTTGTTTTATTATATTTAATTTTGTATTATTGTTTTTTTTATTTTGTATTTTTTAAATACTTTTAAAATATATTAAACATATGAATAAGAACTAAGTTAAAATCAATTTACTTTATACTTATATTTAATCAAATTTTAACTTTTATATTATATTGTCTTAATTTCATTGTTTTATTTATATTTAATTTTGTATTTTTTTTGTATTTTTGTATTTATTTTTATTTTTTAATTACTTTTTAATATATTAAAACATAAATTGTGCATAATTTTATGAACAAAATTAAGTTAAATCAATTTCACGATCCTGATTGTGGAGAGTGATATTTTGAGTTTCACTAAACGAAATAAGACAAATGAGAGCTCGTTAGAAAGCTATTTTTATGGAGAATAACCTGGAATCATTAATTTAAGTGTATTTTGTCATTCAATATCCCAAAAATTGAGTAGAAGTCGCAACTCTGAATTTGCAACCAAAAGTCAATTTTCTGTGTTTGTTAAGGAGAGTTTTCATTTGCCCAAAATTTCTTGTTGTTGGAAATTCATTCTTAGATTACCCATTTTTCCAAGAAATATCCACAAAGAACAATTAAAAGTATGGGTTTTCTTTTATTTAACTTATTAAATTTAATTTTAGTTTGTGAATTTGTTTTGAAAGTTTTGTATTTTGATTTTGTGTGCAAATTTAATTGGTTTTAATCTTAATTTTGATTGGTTTTTGTAGGGTTTGTTCCAAGGAGATCAGGCTCAAGGGATTTAGAGCAACAACATTGCACTAACAAAGAGGAAATAGATATTTTTCTTAGCTAGAAATCAAAGATCTAAACGTCCCTTCAACAACTATCTTTTTTGGACATTCATTTGTAAATTATAAATAACAATTTGGAGAGTGGAGAAAAGATTCCTCTTTTCTGAAAACAAGATACTATTTGCACTGGTCCAAGAATATTTTTAGCTATAGGATTAGTGGGAATGCTCAATTCTGGGATTGGGCGTTTTCCTGTTGGGATTATATCTCTATTGTAGGGGTTAGATCGTGCAATATTGCAGCTCTTTTCACTATTGATAGAGTTGAATTTATTTGGAGGACTGTTGGAGAAATGTATTGTAAAGAGAGAGCATGAATCCAGGTTTATCATTGTCACTTAAAAAACTATTGTTTTCAAATATAATTTTATTCTTTTATGGTACATTTGTGCCAATAATTCCATGTTGTAGAACTACTATTAAATGTGCGAATTTGTATTTATTGGATCAATTATCAGATCTAATAACTACATAGATATGTTTTTTATTTATCAATTTTCTCTTACATTTAATCAAATTTTTGAGTAATTATTTACGCATAAATTTGCTATTGTAGATAGATTTAATTGTCATTAATTTGTGTGAACTACTTCCATGTTTTAATGGTTCATCTCTTGTTATTTTGATCTCTAAAATAGAGCACGTAGTGCATTAAATATATCAAATCTTAGAACTAAATCAACTGCTTGATATTCATCAAAAAAATGCATGTTAAATCCCAAACATCTTTAAATATTCACACTTGGTATTTAAGAACTATTTCCTATATTCCAAGTTAGAGTAGTTTGCTTTACTTTTCAGCATCATATTTAGATTAAGATTTAGATTTATTTCTCATTTTCTAAAAGTCTCCTTTCATAAGAGTGATTTCGTTGGTGGCTTGGTTGACTCCTTGTGTCGGCTTAAGGACTTATTTCTTACAAGCTAGATGCAAGAGGGTAAGTCTATTTGACTCTTCTTGTTGATAAGTAATTATAGATATCACAAGTTAACAGGGAGAATGAGGGTTAACTGGACCCATTTAAACTAGTTAGAATCACCATCCCAAATGGACAAGTGTTTAGTCGGGGCCTTGACCAGGTGATCTCCCATTGTTGATTACAACCATTTTTTGTCATCAACGAGATGGGAAGAAGAAAGAAAAATGGGGGAAGGACAAAAAGAAAATAGCCACAATACATTAATATAAAGATGCCAACAACCATTCTGACATTGACAGTTGTATAGAGGAGATATGTTGGAAGTTGCATCTAGAGCTCAACCTGAAGAACAAAAAGAAGGATACTAAGAATAAGAACCTCATGGCAATAGATTCGAGGAACTAGGTTGAAAGCAGCTCAAATGTGGATGAGAAGATCATTTGTACATCAATGTAGAAGGAGGTGAATCTAAGTAGCCTTCAACAATGAGAATATAATGAAATGATCATACTCTTCCATAAAAAGATACATGTCAAAAAGATAAATATTGATGCTCTGAGGATCACAACAAATATCCTTACAATGGAGTTGGTCAAAAAATTGGGATCAAAATTTCTTGATCATCCAAGCCTGTATCCATTGGGATAGGTAAAAAATTATGTGGAAATAAAGGTAACCAAACTGTGAAAAAATAGTTTTTTCCTATCAGTATTGATTTTATTAATGAAGTAGAACAAGTTGTAGTTCCCCTTTATGTTTTTGGAGTGATGTTTGGAAGTCCCTATATTTAAATGTGGTATGTAATCTTCATAAGGAGAGCCAACCAATACCACTAATCAAGGATGGAAAATATTTTACCATGAACAAGCACGAGGGGAAGTCCAAAATTTCTCTGATAAGTGCCAACCAAGTGAAGAAACTGATTGATTCTAGAAAGAAGTATGTTTTACTAATTTTAAGAGAAAATCAACCTGTATAAGAGGTAGTGAGGGAATGCCTAAATGGGTGTAATAAGGAAGAAAAATAACATCTGGAATCTTCCTACTAGCATATAATAGTGTGTTCTAACGTCCTAAAGGGATACCACCCAAGAGGTAAGTGGAGCACAAGATCCATCTATTGCCAAAATCCCATTTTCCAATCATTGTGTTGTATAGGAAATTCATTATAGAATAAATTAAGGTGAATAAGTAGTTGCAAAAACTACTAAAATAGGGTGTCATTCGATCAAGTGCCTCACCATGTGGGTTACCCATCATTATTATGCCAAAGAAGCATGGAACTTGTTAGATGTGTATTGATTACAATGGATTAAACAAAATTACATTCATGAAGAGGTACATATTTCCTTGGATAGATAATCTTTTGAATTAGTTGCAACAAGAAAAATACTTCACCAAGGTGGAACTAAAGTTAGGATATCACAAAGTTCGAGTCAAAGAAGAATATAACTAGAAGACTTCCTTGAAAACTAGGAAAGGTTTGTGTGAGTGGTTAGTCATTCCAATTGGCCTATGCAATGCACCAACTATGTTTATAACATTAATAAATGATATATTTCACCCTTTTATAGATTCATTAGTTGTTGTCTATTTAGATTATATATTGGTATATAGTGATACCTAGGATGAGCACATCTCACATTTGATGCAGGTATTAGAGACATTAAAGAAGCACCAATTGTTAGCAAATCTCAAGAGGTGTGAGTTTGCACAATAATATTTTGTGTATCTGGGGTTTGTGATAGCTAGAGGAGAGAGGAAGCTAAATCCTGCCAAGATGGAGGCCATCATGAAGTGGTTGATTCCTATTGATGTTTCTAAGGTCAATAATTATGTTCAGGTAGCATAGTACCTGAGGAAATTCATAGCCTCTTTTACAATATTAGTAGTGCCACTCCATGCCATAAAAGTGAGTGGAAAGAGCTTCCAATGGGGAAAAGGTTAGCAAAGGGACTTTAAGGAGTTAAAGAAGAATATAAATCAAGCATCAATAAATGAATTATTGATAGTGTTGGATTGTACCAACAATCAGGGGTTCTCCCTAATATGAAGTCCCAACTAGACCTCACATCATTTGGAGTAGGATATCCATCCGGGAAATATGGTAGACTACCATATTCTTAATGATTTTCCTTGGATACAATAAATGACACAAGAGAAAACGCATATACTTTGTAAGTAGACAAGTTAGCTTTGTGATGTATTTGATTGCAAAGTGCATAATGGTTCTTTCATGAAAGGGGAAAGAGAGTGAGTCTTTAAAATAAGAGATAGTAGTATCCTAGTAAGGACACAAACATAAATTTTAATGAATCGTTAGTTATCTTGTGAAATATTTTGCAAATAAATAATGATCATGAAAACAAGAGAGACATAGTTCAAATATGCATACTAAATCCAACGAAATAGTTCATTTTCATTAGTATGTAGAAACATAAACATACATTGCAAATAATGAAATAATAGTCTTACAAGTATTCATAACATATGCATCAAAATGTGTCGGCTACAAGAGCTTCAAATTATAAAGCGAAAGTTCCAAGATAAACCATTATAATGATACAACACTAGTTCCAACAGTGGTATTTCTGTCTCCAACCATGTATTTGAAATCTTCATCATTCTTGTAGATGTCTTGGGCACTGGTTCCCTTGCAGCCATGAACTATATCCAGCGAAACAATACAAAATATGATGTCCATGGAGCCATTCACCCATGATGTATAGAGAGAGGCATATTTAGAGGATGAGAGCTTCATAGAGTTGATTTTACAGTTGCAAAGCCAAATTAATGTGCGTCATGGTGATAGAATAGTTTACTATTATCTCTAGAACACATAACTCTACAATCTAGATAAGTTATGTGTTCCTAAAGGTGAGTGGCTATAGTTGAATAGAGAGGATCACACCTCCATGATTGCAAGGAAATTTGGTGTAGGGAAAACAATATCCAACTTACAAAGGTATATGTATTGGCCCAATATGCAATAACATGTTGCAAGTTTCATAAGGGGATGCATGCTTTGTTGTACTAGCAAGCCTAGTCAAATGAAACAAGGTCTATATCATCCCTTGAATGTACACCTTATCCTTGGGAAAGAATTTCCATGGAATTTATGGAAGGTTTACCAACAACTAGGAAGGGACATGACTACTTGTTTGTGGTAGTTGACAAGTTCAGCAAGTTGTGTGTTCTAATGCCGTGTAAAAAGACCACCAATCGGAAAGAAGAAATGAAATTGTTCTTTGGATAGGTCTAGGTGCACTTTGGGATACATAGTAGAATCATTTTAAATAGGGACACAATATTATCAATGCATTTTTGACTATGTTGGGGGAGAAGATGGGAACGAAGTTTAGGATGTCTACAACATTCCATCCACATACAAATGGGAAGAGATAACTAGTCAACATATTTTGGTGTAGATTTCAAGGGATTACAATCAGAAGCATCCAAGACTTGGGACAAAAATATAATATATATACAACACTATTATAATAGAGTAACCCACACTTCTATTGGTAAGTCCCCATTTGAAACTTATTTTGGATATTTATCGCCTTCACTTTTGGATATTGCACATGGACAACAAGGAGAAGAGAAAATATTATAGGGTATTCCTTAAGGGGAAAAAAAATTAGAAGATCAAGAAAATACATATACAGGTATAGGAGAAATTACAGAAGTCAAGAAAAATACAAAGCCAAGCATGATCATCACATAAAAAAAAATATGTTCAAGGTCAAAGATAGAGTATGGTCCCTTTGATATTCTAGAAAATGTGGGAGTAACGCCTATAGAATCAGTCTACCCACATACATATGAATTTACTCATTGGTGAATTTAGAGAATCTAAAACTCAGTGACCCTTACATGCTAAACTAAGAAGAGGAACATGAAATCCCCTCTATAGAGGATTTGACACTAAATTCTCAAGCAAAGTTGATAGAGGATGAAATCTTATAGAAAAGGTACAAAACTACAAAATAGTTGTAGTATTTCTTTTATTAGATTGGGTTAGAAACACATCTTTCCGATAAAGCTAAATGGTGAAACAAAGAGAAGTTGGATGAAAAGTTACCTCACCTCATTAAGCAGAATATTTTGAGGAATAGAAGCCTCCAACAATCAGGAGGTGTGATTTGGATTAGATCATTATTTTTCATTGACCTTGAATCATTCACACTAGAAAAGGTGGATGAATCAAGTCAAAAGACCATTTTTACCGATGGGTCACAATTTGGTGAATTGGGGTCTCAAACCTTCTGCAAATAGTTTAAGGCATAAAAAGTTGATTTTTGGGGGTAAAATTTTATATCTCAAGTTCCAAACCTTCTAGCACTATTCTACACATAAATACCTTTCCAATGGCACAAGAATTTCCTTAATCATTGTCAGTGTTCAAAATTTATTCCACTCGACAGTTGACCTTTCTATTTTAACCAACATAGTTTGAGGATGCCACATCAGCCCCCATTATTCATGGAAAATGACATATCCACGTGATCATGATGAAGAATAGTATAGAATATTCTATATTTTAACTCTATTTAAGACTAATGGAGTTAAAATTAAGCACTATTAGGCTATCAGGTTGTGTTATATCAAGGCCACTAGGAGGAAAAGGAATTCCATTCTATTCGAGTGCATTAGTTCCATAAATGAGAGTGGATAGGCGCAGAGAAAGCATAACAAGTTTGTGCACTATAGTAGCCCACAAGATGCAACCCTCAATTATTTGTACTTGCATCCATTTTTCCATTTAGAGAAAGAGAGCAAAGTAGCCTCACCTTCTATCTATGTTTTCTCCCAAATGGGTTTCCCAAGTTATGTCTTGTGTTAATTTGTGGTTTCTTAGTTTTATTTCATTGTTCTCTATTCCCAGCATAATTATAATTTTCATGCATATGTAATAAATAGTAAGTTAGAGATTCAAAAATATAAGTAGAAATAAACCCTAGTGTAGATTTTGGATTTTCTAATATATTTTAGTAGACCTATTGTGACGAATTTCATAGTGGAATATCCATGGAAGTCTACAAATAATATTTGTATCAAAGTAGGTTTTTTGGGAATATTGTGGGGATTTCTAGGATATCTAGATAAAGTAATTTGAAAGCCATAAAATCCCAGCAATGGATGATGAATTTGTCAATAACCCTCAAGATCTTGTAGAGGAGAGGTTTTCTCATGTACAAGCACAAGTCATGGATGTAAACCATAATGTGAGCCTTCTCATGGAAGCCCTTACCAATAAGTTTGGGATTTTTTGAGAAGAAGGAGGTGATATAAAGTTCAGATTGGAGTGGAAATCGAAAGATCAAGAAGAACCAGAGAGGGAGTGCAAGAAAGAACATGAAAAGGATCAACCTAGATTGAGTGTTGTGGACCATGTGTAGTCCCTATTCTAAATGGACGCAAAGGATGACATCAAGATGGATCAAGGTGAGTTTGATTCTCTGAAGCTAAATTGTTGATTGCATTAGTTATAAGTATGTCTTAGAGTTCATCATATATAGGGAGAACAAAAAAGATTGTTTGCTCAGCTGAAATTAGAGGGCCATGAACTAACCTAATGGGAAATCCATGGAGAGAACTTAAGTTGGAGAGAGATACTCTAGTGACTAAGTGGATAGATTTCAAAACCCCCATAGTCGCAATTTTACCCTATCAGATATGTAGAGGACCAATTTTACACTAGGAAAAAGAAGGGGTAAAGTGTATAGGAGTACACAATAGAATTTAAAAAGATGGACATAATGTTGGGTATCTCCCCAAAGAACCCAAATGTACTCCTCAACTATATGATGCGTTTACAAAACCATATGTGGAAGCAAGTGATATTCTTTAAGCCCGTATCGATGAATAAGGTTTGTGTATAGGCATAGTACCTAGAGAACATAGGCCAAAAGAAAGGGAAATCAAGTGGGTCCAACAGAAAGAGCACCAAGAATATTATAAGCAAGTGTTGTGGCTGCAACACATACCAATTACTTTAAAAGAATTATGAGGCCCTTCATATGAATTTTGTTGATAACATATTTTGAATGGATTTGATTTCTTTATTTTGTGAGATTTTCATTTTTCTTGGATTTTCATTTTGACGATTTCACTGCTTTCATTTTGTTGTCATCTTTCCAATGGTTCAAGTTTCATCTTATTCTAACTTATGGCTTAGCAAATATTCTTGGTCATGACCAATTTCACCACCTGACTATATATATAATTTGTAAATAAAATTAATTTTAATATATTAATATATATATAATTATTTATTTTTTATAATTATTTAATTAAAATAAAACGGTTAATTTGTATATATTTTTTTAATTATTTAATTAATCTCATTAATTACCTCAATTATTAATATAAGTTTACAAAACCCCCATACATATACATATATATATATAAATATAATATAATATATTATATATATATATTATATATATTTATAAAAAACATATTGTAATATATAATAATTCAAATAAAAACAAACATATTAAATATAATATATTATATAAAATAAATAATAATAAAAATTGAATTGAATATTCCCCGATTCCTTGGTTCCCCAAAAGTTTTAAGTGTTGCACTTTCTGAAACCCTTGAAATGGCCAGGCCCTTAATGACATAATGTGACATCAAGTGGAGAAAAAGTGCATAGTCTAACGAGGCGGAGGAGTTGCCCAGAAAGTTATGGAAATTCTAGTCATATTTAGAGAAAATCCAACAAGGATTTTTGTAAATCCAAGTTATAGTTGTTAAACTTGAAAATTTTAGGTGCCCTAGATGTTTTTGATGGTGCTGAATCCATTTCCACCATCAAAAACACGATTCAAACAATGCCTCTACAAGATTTTTTGAATTTCTTTTGCCCAGATTTCAGCTACTTTTAACGGTCCGGGCAATTCCTCCACCTCATTAGACAACTCCAAAAAAGAAAAAAAAAGACATATAATACAATACTTAACATTATAATGAGAAGAAGGTCCCACATGGGTCCCCTCCTCCACTCCCTCCATCTCTTCACTTTGATCTATCTTTTTTTTGGGGTAGGTCCCTGTTCATTTCACCTAACTTAAAACATGGCCATGTAACCATATAAAGTGCTCCCTTTTTTTAATGTTTAACTTTAGATTAGTTTTGTCTGGTTTTAATTTGTTTTATTATATTTTATTTAATATTTAAATTTTGTATTATTTTTGTTATTTTATTGAAATTTATATTATATTATTTATTTTTAAATATTATTTATTATATTAAAACAAAAATTAATAAAATTGCTTAGAATTTATGAACATAACTAAGTTAAATCAATTTCACGATCTTCACTGTGGAGAGAAATATTTTCAGTTTTACATAAAGAAATGATGCAAATGAAAGCTCAGTGGAAATCTATTTCCATGGAGAACAATTTGGAAGCATTAATTCAAGAATATTTGACCATTTTCTACCCCAAAAATTTAGTAGAAGTTATAGCTTTGAATTTGCAACCAAAAACCAATTTTATGAGTTAGTTAGGGAGAGTTTTTATTTGCCCAAAATTTCTTGTTGTTGGCAATTAATTTTTAGATTTCCAATGCTACCAAGAAATATCTACATGGAAAAATTGAAAGCATGGGTTTTTTTTAATTTAACTTTTAAAATTTAATTTTATCTTATGAATTTATTTTGATAGTTTTGTATTTTGGATTTGTGTGCAAATTTAATTGACTTTAATTTTAATTTTGATTGGTTTTTGCAGTGTTTGTTCCAAAGAGACCAGGCTCAAGGGATTTGGATAAATATAATTGCACTAACAAAGAGGAAAGAGAGCTTTTTCTCAGTTGAAAATCAAAGATCTAAACTTCTCTTACAAATCTCCTTTTTAGAAATTCATTTGTAAAGTATAAATAGCAAAATGAGAGTGGTGAAAATTTTCCTTTTTTTGAAAACAAAATAATTTTTGCACTGTTGCAAGAGGAATGTTATCTATAGGATCAGTGGGAATGCTCAGATATGGTCATGGGGGTTTTCCTTTTGGGATTAGATCTCAGTTGTAGGGGCTAGATCATGCATTATTACAACTTGTTGACAGTGCTTGAAATTCGTCAACCAAGGGGATCTCCCTGATATGAAGCCTCAACTATACCTCACACTATTTGGTGTAGGAGTCTCATCCGGTATAAAATCCCAGTTTCTATACACTTAGATATTTTCCTTGGCTCTAGTTGTCAACACGAGAGATTGATACAATGGTATCATCGAATAACAAGGTAAGTGTGCCTGGTGACTGTGCAACGCAAATGTGTCAAGGTTCTCTTACTGCAAAAAGGAGGACAATAGTGAGCCTCTAAGTGAGAGGTAATAGTACCACCCAGGAAGAGACACACGCAAACTAGGAAGGTCTATATAACATCCAGGGAAATAGTCCACAGCGGATGTGACAGTCGTTAAAACTAAAGTACAGGGGAAGATTCATCCACCATCCAATAGAATAGTCCACAACGGATGTGACGCTTGTTATAACCAATGAGCGAGAAAGGTTTGTCTAGTATCTTGCAAAGTAGTCCACAAGGATGAGACAATAGTGATAACTAGTACAATATATTCCCAACAAGGTGAGCACTAAAACAACTGAAATAATTCAACTATCTTAGTACATGTGAAACAAACATGAATTAGAAATGCTCAAAGAATAGTCTTACAAATATCCACAAGTCATGCATAGAAATGTGATGGCCTGAATAGGCTTTGTATTAAGCAAAATTTCTAAGATGCATATTTACATCATACATCACTAGCCCCAATAGTGGTACATTCGAGCCACTCCTTGCTCCTCAGAGAACTCACTGAAACTCTCTATGCTTTGTGGGAGGAGCCAAGGTGAAAAATTTCTTTGCTCATATAATGAGGGGGTATATATCACGAAGGGTGATGCTTGACCTTTGTGACTCTTCGACTACCCTCGTGACTATTCAACTTCCTATGAATTTTCAACTAACATGACTCTTCATATTCATGTGTGTCTATTCGACTTCCACTTTAAATTACATTCGATTTACAATGGACATGGTTCATAGTAGTGATGTCGCCTTTGACAACTCATGACATGACTTGACATGACATTACTGACATGGATTAGCTTGCTGAGATGGAAATTTCAAGCCGTTGTTGTTGATGAGTGATAGATGTATTCTTGGATGCACTTTCTCTTCTTCTTTGCATAGCTTGATGATGCATGGTCTTCAATGATCTTTCGTCTTGAGAGGTGGTTGCATGCATGTGTTCCCTTTGCTTGTGCTTAATAAGATTCTTTGTATGTCTAGTTGTAAGTGAGTCTTCTAGCATGTGCACTCCTCCTTCTCCTTCTTCATCATCTCACCGCGATCTGACAATTTACTTGCTCTTGCCATTCACTCATGATGGGATGACATCAAATTCAAAAACTCCCTAGTATAAGATGATGCATTGTTATACATGGGCTGAGCCATGGGACATGTGAGGCTAGGAAAGAGGGCCCAATAACTGCACATTGTGTAGTTCCAAGTGATAGGGAGGGAGACTGGTCACTGAGATTGTGCAGAGCACGACTCAAGCTTGGTTGAGGAAATCTTGAGCACAGTCTTCATTGGCAGGGAAAGTTGCACAGAGGCCACTAGGGGACATGACTATGTAGTTGAGACCATCAGTGGTTACTTCCAGACGGGACCCTAGGAGGAAAGTCTATTTAGATTTCAGAGGCAAGGCAAGATTGGGTAGCAGAGGGGCCTAGGAGGACAAATCTGTGCAGTTTTTGAGCTCAGTGAGTCCCAATTGAGAGAGGACACTAGGGGACACTTCTATGCAGTTTTGGGAGGCAAGGCATGCTAGGTTCTTTGTGTTATTGTGAGGTTCCATAAGGCAAGGAGAAATATTGATGACTGAGCTTGTAAAATGCACAGTTCAAGTCAATATATGAGGCATTACTGCGCAACTCTCAAGATGAAAGGAGGTTTCTTAGTTCTGGAATTGCACAGTGCAACTGTCCTAGGGACAATGACTACACATTTTGTAGTTCAAAGCAGCAGGGTTGCATCACTAAGGGCTGAGACTGCATAGTGCGCAGTTTAGTTGGGGTCCAATGAAAGAGAGTTGCCTGGTCGAGAGGATTTTCAGAAAAATGGTTGTGTGGGAGGTAGGTGAACTTGTGAGGAACTTGAGATTGTGATCACACACTTGGCATACTTTGACGACACAATAACATATACCATTGGAAAAACAAGACAAATCATTACCTTATGTGAGACTGTCTAGGACAAAAAGCGACAAGTGCGATAGTTGAGATAGGCCTTAGGACGACCGTGATGACACTTGTGCGATAATGCTTAAAACTTTGTGTATGAGTGTGACAGATGTTTACATGGCTAGGAAAACTTGTATACACAAAGACCAACCTTTGAGGTCACAAGAAAGGTTTGCAAACATGACATAATAACCAAACATGCCAAAAGGCGACAATTGATCCAACAAGCGAATGGGAGAAATACACTTATAAGAAACACATGGAATGAATTTTAGTGCTTGAAACCATGTATGTCATTGTATATAAAATGGTATGACAATGGTCAACAGTCCTCTACATTAAGAGGTGCATTTCAAAATATGTGCTTTGTTTTCCATACCTACCCTCCAAAG
The DNA here is from genome assembly GCA_000404065.3 of Pinus taeda. Classification (NCBI taxonomy): domain Eukaryota; kingdom Viridiplantae; phylum Streptophyta; class Pinopsida; order Pinales; family Pinaceae; genus Pinus; species Pinus taeda. The sequence continues at coordinate 16,776 of APFE031260392.1, forward strand.
GGTTATGCATCATATGGAGTCTTCATGCGGTCCTGATCTTCTATCATACCCTGGGTTCCTTGGTCTCCTTGTATTTTATCCTCAACTCCTTGAGAGTCATCTAACATGTCATCCATCTTCGTGGCCACTAAGAGACAAAATTATGTAGTTTAAGTGGGCAGTGATTGTTGCTGGATGAGGCCCTGGGAGGACACATATGTGCAATCTCAAGAGGCAACGTGGACTAGGCAATTGAGATGCCTGAGGGACAAAATTGTATAGTTTCTAGAGACAGTGGATTTCAGCTAAGGGAAGGACACTGGAGGAATCCACTGTGCAGTTTTGGATGCCAAGGGAGGTTGGGCTGCTGAGATGCCTAAGGGACAAAACTGCATAGTTTCTGGAGACAGTGGGTTCCAGCTAAGGGAAGGACATTGGAGGAAGCCACTCTGAAGTTTTGGATGCCAAGGGAGGTTGGGATTTTTGTGCATTGCATATTTCCAGTAGGAAAGGGAAAAGCTTGAGGGTTGCAAATGCAAAGTCTGTAGTTCAAGAAAGCTAGATGAGGCTAGGTTGCTAGGGAAACTCCGGACATTGGTTAAGTGTGAGATCAGTGGAACTGAGGTGAACAGTGATAGAAATTGACTACGATCACACACTTGAACACTTAGTGATACAACATGGATCATCCAAAACATATAAAAACATACTTCACTTTATGCAACAACCTTTGTGGCAGCTTACGACAAGTGTAGCTCCAATGATAGACTTTGGGAGGATAAAGGTGACACTTGTACAAGAGTGTGTGAAATAAGTGTGAGACATGTCTTTGTGATGAGGATAACCTATTCTCACAAAGATTTTCCCTTGAGGCAAAACAAATTCCCTTTGCATGACAAGCAATAATCCCCATGCTCGAAGACGACACATACTATATAAAGATAAAAGCGTGAACGACTCTTAAGATTTAGGAAGGGAGCTTGAAATCATGAGCTTACCAATAAGTGACTAAGGAATGACTGATCATAGAATCTACAGTAGGCTTTGAAATTTGAGTGCAGGCCAAAATTTTGGAGGGTGTTGCAACTAATACAACACTTGGCGACACACTGGTTGAATTCCAGCTTCTCTTTCTTAGTTCGTTTTTAGTGCAGGGCCTTGGTCCTTCAGGGAGTATTGATTCATCGTGAATATTATTTTTGCTTCCCCACTTAACCCATGGGGAAACATGTCCCCCTTTGTACCTTCTCAGTTGAAGACAACATAAGATTAAGCCAGATCACAATGTTTCGAAATGGGAAGGGTAGTTTAACTCGCAAGCTTAAGATTTTCAAAGTATAGTTTTTCAGCTTTGGTGTTGCGCCACTTCCAGCAGGCCTAGAAAGTACCTCGGTGGAGGCACGCAGGAACACAAACATTTCTCCACTACCAATGAGCCTTGACAGTACCCCGGCGGAGTTGTTTGCTTCACCTCTCTACGTAGGAATCCTTTCTCTTATTTCACCTTCATTTATTTATTAAATAGAATTGTGCATTAACACTTATTTATTTTGGGGCAGAAGACGAATCCCAACTTATTGAGAGTAGGAGAGGTTGTTCCTTCAGAGAAGGATATAAAGACCTATGATTTAGATTTTCCCCTTTGAATTTTTCCCCTTCTCCATTTCTACTAGTTGGATAAGCTTGAAAACACCAAAACAGAAAACTGAGTATAGGCATGAGGCTCCTAGACTAGACACAGGTTCCTAGTTGGACCAAAGCTCTCCTTATGGACGGATCGTATTTTCCGTCAGAACTTCATCAGCCAAAAGATACAACCAATTACAAGGAAGTCGAACACAGGACTGGCCAAATGTTGAAGTGTCACAAGACTCTTTGAACTTTAGCCACATACACACTTGGAAGCCAACACAGGTCCAGGAAATACACTTATGAGCATAATGAAAACAAAGGAAAAACTCAACAAGAAAGTGAACATACCAAAAATAAAGAAAACATAAGACCGGGAAACAAAATCAAAAGACAAGATAACAAAATGACTAAGAAAACATGATGTAGAAAAAGAAAATCGAGATAGACTACGAAAAATGAGTGCAGAATGAGTGCACGAAAGGGAAAGCTAATTACGCAGCTAATCCTACTCCTAACCTAACAACTAGAAGGTCAGGGTCATGTAAAATGAAATTTCCATTGAAGCCACCATGATTGTTCCTAACCTGCATCCACAAAGATAGGAACAATTAAAACGAATAAAAAGTGATTTGCAACATAAGATATAAAAACTTGAAAAACTTGCATAGGAAAGGGAAGGTCTTTCTTGTGGGCAGAAAGATGTGTCACAACCACTACTTTCACCCAATCCACATGCTTACCTTTTCAATGAATGCCATTTTTTAACAAACCTCGAAAGCATATTGTGGATATGTATTCAACTACACTGACACTCTTAACGAGTGCGAGGAAGGATTGAAACTCACTGTCTACAACAGAGCTTGCTAAGTAATATTATTCTAGAAATTTAGCTATTAGATTGTAAAATTCATGAATGGCCCTCTTGAAAAACTCGTGGCCTCGAGAAGCACGATCACGATGCAAATATTATAGGGAAAAATAGATCTGATCATTCTCGGTAGTCATGCCAAGACAAGGAGGACCTGTCATAACCGTCAACGAAGGCTAAAGTGCCTCACCTACTTGACATAATTCTGAATAGAGAGATTTTGAACGATGAAGATCAAAGAGTGTGAAACAACTGTCATTGGATGCGTTAATGGGACAATTATAAGTAGAATGACAGCCACCAAAGATAGAGAAATATTCAAATGAGATAGTTGAAGCATCAAATTCCCAGTTTACAACAAACGAAGAAATATTAATTTGAACAATATTTTGAATGCTATAAACAATCGATCCAAGTTCCTTGCAAGCTAGATATGACAAACCACCTTCCTGCAACTGGTGACAAATTGCAAAAGAATCATAGTCATCAAAATATTTTAAAAAGGATCCTAGCACCACAAATTCATGAGACCATTTGATGCATGGCGAATGGGGAAGAACTTGATTCCTGTGACAACTTGTGCATTAATTATCGCTCAAGAGGATTTCTGGTGCAATGCGAGGACAAGTTTGCAATACAAGATTCGTAAGAAGACTGGGGAGTTGACCATTAAGGGATAAATTCAATAAGTATGATTCTTGAGGGCAAAGATAGTCCTTGAGATGATCAACTTCACAACTCCATGACTTCATGAGAGACATACATTCCCAACCCGAGTTTGATGCGAGGGATTTGCATGAAGATGAATGAACTATAACAGATTCATAAATTCGTTCATAAGTAAAATCTTGAAAATTTGAGAGGTTACACCTAGAATACCAAACATTTTTTACACAAGAATTCACATCAAGTGAAACCATGCAGATAGATGGATTGTGTGAGTGAAACCAAGTCTGATTTACTTTTTAGGGCTTACCAGATTCACGAGATCCTGACATAACCATTAACAAAAGTTGAAGTGCCTCGACTCCTTGGCAATTCCTAGAACTTTCCGAAATTGTAGAATCACATTTTGAAGTTTGAACCAGATCATGCATGGTTTGAGGGTGGTTTTCGTTGCTAATTTCAAAACTACTCTTTGAATGACAGCCATCTCTGATTGTGCAAGAGAAACCAGGTCTGATTTAGTTCGTGGGGCTTACCAGAGTCACGAGATCCTGACATAACCATTAACGGAAGTTGAAGTGCCTCGACTCCCTGGCAAGTCCCGAAACTTTCTGAAATTGTAGAATCACATTTTGAAGTTTGAACCAGATCATGCATGGTTTGAGGGTGGCTGTCATTGCTAATTTCAAAACTACTCTCTAAATGGCAGCCATCTCTATCACAGGTTTCACCAAATTTTTTAGCTTCAACAAAAATCAGATTGCTCGATTGAAGAGGCTCTTCTGATAATGCATTCAAAGATAAATGAATTGGTGAGATCTCATGAGCAAGTTGATTTGAGGAATGGTCTTCATGTAGAAGTAGAGATGATGAAGGGTGAGAAGAGTTCTCTATGATTTGGCTGATTCCAATTTCATCGTGGATAACCTCACCACCTCATGCCAATTGAGGATATAACTCATCGGATGAAGAAGAAAGGGCACATGGAGTATCTCTGTCACAAGTGGATGTATTGTGAATGGTAATACATAAGAGAAAGTGAGGTGAAGGGGAAGTTTCGATATGAACATCTTCTTTGACCAAAGCATATTCTAGATTCAAATTAAAATCTTCATGAGGAACCGAAATATTACTTGATGTTCTTGGGCATCTGTCATGGCATACAGAAGTAGGAAAAGATAGTCCTTCAGATGATCAACTTCACAACTCCATGACTTCATGAGAGACAAACATTCCCAACCCGAGTTTGATGTGAGGGATTTGCATGAAGATGAATGAACTGTAACAGATTCATGAATTCGTTCATAAGTAAAATCTTTAAAATTTGAGAGGTCACACCCAAAATACCAAACATTTTTTACACGGGAATTCACATCAAGTGAAACCATGTAGACAGATGGATTGTGCAAGAGAAATCAGGTTTGATTTAGTTCAGGAGGCTTACCAGAGTCACGAGATCTCAACATAACCATTAACAAAAGTTGGAGTGCCTCAACTCCCTGGAACGTCCTGAAACTTTCCAAAATTGTAGAATCAGATTTTGAAGTTTGAACCAAATTATGCATGGTTTGAGGGTGGTTGTCGTTGCTAATTTTAAAACTACTCTTTGGACGGCAGCCATCTTTGTCACAGGTTTCACCATATGTTTTAGCTACAACAAAAATTAGATTTCTCGATTGAAGAGGCTCTTATGATAGTTCATTCAAAGATAAATGAATTGGTGAGATCTCATGAGCAAGTTGATTTGAGGAATGGTCTTCATGTAGAAGCAGAGATGATGAGGGGTGGGAAGACTTCCCTACAATTTGACTGATTTCAATTTCATCGTGGATAACCTCACCGCCTTGTGCCAATTGAGGAGATAACTCATTGGATGAAGAAGAAAGAGTACATGGAGTATCTCTGTCACAAGTGGATGTATTGTGAATGGTAGGACACAAGGGAAAGTGAGGTGAAGGGGAAGTTTCGATATGAACATCTTCTTTGACCAAAGCATATTCTAAATTCAAATTAAAATCTTCATGAGGAACCGAAAGATTACTTGATGTGCATGGGCATCTTTCATGGCATACAGAAGTATTAGAATGATTATTTCTCAAGGCTGGGGGTTGATTGAAATAATTGATTGTAATATATTTTCCACCAATACTAGAGGATTGAAAATCATTCAAGAATGGAAACTCATTGTTTTGACGTAGACAATTTTGAAACAGAACGGAAAAATTAACAGTGTCCTCACCTTTCTGCTCCTTTACCTTCAAAATGTGATTGCCTTGTGCCTAATCGCAATTGGAGCTAGTATCTTGAGAAACCAGAGAATGCGAAAAACTGGTTGGTGAAATAGATTGATCAAGTGAGTAATGGTACAAGTAGTCATGGCCTGTAAATGATAGAGGATGATAGAGATCCAGATCCGATTCGAGACTTGAGTTATGAATAGTGACATCCTCTTGAGGAATGGAGGAGTGATTCTTCATAATAGGCTTCATGAGCCATTCTGGAATTTCCTCCATTGAAGCGGGAGACAAATGAGAATATGGGTTGGAGATTTGATTCACATATTTCTCAGTTTCATGATGACCACAAGGAGGCACCTACATTGGGAATGAAAGGAGGAGGAAAAGGAACGATATGAGTAGTAGGCTCCTCCTCTATGATCTGAGGTGCCTTATGACCCACAAGAGTTGGGGAGGAAGGGAAAATAGGAGGTTGACCATATTGAGAGACATGAATCAAGCGTTTAAACTCTTGTCTCAAGAAATGCGAGTTCAAATTTTTGTCAGGAATTTTGCAACAGAGGTGAATGAACTGATCAACGAATTCCTCAACTGATTCGTTAGGCTCCATTCTTAAACAATAGATTCTTTCATATAAATCTTGGTGTTTATACTTATCAAAAGCTTTATTCATCATCTGAGCAAGCTGAACAAATGAACAGATAGAATAAATGGGTAATGTATGACACCATTGTTTAACACAACCTTCGAATGTGAGGGTGAGTAATCTAGCCATGACATCTTCGGAATCTATTTGGTGACAATGACAAAAACAAATAACTTGAAGTAGATGTACGTGAAAATTTGATTCACCCTCACCATCGAACTTCAACTCAGACAGGTCATGAATAACCTCCGTATGGATGGTACAATTAAGCTCTTTAGAAAAACATCCAGGGATTATGATTTCGGGAAGAGATAGTTTAAATAAGAGATTGAAGCGACACTCTATGGGCACAACCTGTCTTTTGGCCCTCCTAGTACCATTTTGTTGACGGTGTTGGAAATCTGTCAACCAAGGGGATCTCCCTGATATGAATTTCCAACTAGACCTCACACCGTTTGGTGTAGGAGTCCCATCCAGTATAAAGGCATGATTGCCATATACTTAGATATTTGCCTTGGCTCTAGCTGTGAGCATGGGAGAGTGATGCAATGGTATCCTTGAACAACAAGGTAAGTGTGCCTTGTGAGTGTGCAATGCAACTATGTCAAGGTTCTCTTACTGCAAAAGGGAGGAGAAAATTGAGTCTCTAAGTGAGAGGTAATAGTACCACCCAGGAAGAGACACACGTGAACCAGTAAGTTTTATCCAACATCTAGCTAAAGAGTCCATAGTGGATGCAGCAGTTGTTAAAACCAAATTACAGGGAAAAACCCATCCAATCCATCGAAATAGTCCACAACGGATGTGATGGTTGTTATAACCAATGAGCGAGAAAGGTTTGTCTAGTATCCTACGGGGTAGTCCACAAGGATGAGACAACAATGATAACCAATACAACACATTCCCAACAAGGTAAGTACTAAAACAACCAAAATAGTTCAAATATCTTAGTACATGTGAAACAAACATGGATTAAAAATTATCAAAGAATAGTCTTACAAACACCCACAAGTCATGCATGGAAATGTGTTTGCCTGAACAAACTTCTGTATTAAGTAAAAGTTCCAAGACACATATTTACATCATACATCACTAGCCCCAGTAGTGGGAAATTAGAGCCACTCCTTTCTCCTCAAAGAACTGACTGAAACTCTCTATGCTTTGTGGGAGGAGCCAAGGTGAAAAAGTGCTTTGCTCATACAATGAGGGGGCATATATAACCAATGGTGATTCTTGACCCTTGTGACTCTTCGACTACCCTCATGATTGTTCAACTTCCTATGACTTTTCAACTGACATGACTCTTCATATTCATGTGTGTCCATTGGAATTCCACTTTACATTACATTAGATTTACAATGGACATGGCTCATAGTAGTGATGTAGCATTTGAAAACTCATGACACGACTTGACATGACACTACTGACATGGACTAGGTTGATGAGGTGGTAATGTCAAGCCATTGTTGTTGTTGAGTGATAGATGTGTTCTTGGATGTGCTTTCTCTTCTCCTCCGCGTAGCTTGATGATGTGGGGTCTTCAATGATATTTGGTCTTGAGAGGTGGTTGCATGCATTTGTTCCCTTTACTTGTGATTGATAAGCTTCTTTGTCTGTCCAGTTGTAAGTAAGACTTCTAGCATGTTCACTCCTCCTTCTCCTTCTTCATCGTCTCACCATGATCTAACATTGTACTTGCTCCTGCCATTCACTCATGACGAGACAAAATAAAATCCAAAAACTCCCTAGTATAAGATGATACACTATTATCCATGGGCTGAGCCTGGGACACGTGACAGGCTGGGAAAGAGGGCCCAGTAATTGTGTGTTGCACAGTTCCATGTGACAGGGAGGGAGACTGGTCACTGACATTATGCAGAGCGCAACTCAGGCTTGGCTGAGGGGCTCCTGAGCACAATCTTCACTGCCAGGGAAAATTTCATAGAGGCCACTGGGGGACAGGATTGTGCAGTTGAGACCATTAGTGGTTGTTGCAAGATGGGACCTTGTGAGGCAGGTCTGTGCAGTTTTCAGAGGCAAGGTAGGACTAGCCAACAAAGGGGCCAGGGAAGAAAAATTTGCACATATTTTGAGTTCAATGAGTCCCAGATGAGGGAGGACATTGATGGACACTTATGCACATTTTTGGGAGGCAAGGCAGATCGGGTTCTCTATGCATTGCGAGGTTCCAGTAGGCAGGGAGAAAGCTTGATGACTTATCTAGTGAAATGCGTAGTTCAGATCAAGCTGGGAGGAGTTACTGTGAAATTTTGGGGATGAATGGAGGTTTCTTAGCTCTGGAACTGTGCAGTGCAACTGTCCTAGGGATCGTGACTATGCACTGCGCATGTCTAGGCAGCAAGGTTGCATCACTAAGGTCTAAGACTACACAGTGCATAGTTCAGTCGGGGTCCAGTGAAAGACAATTGCCCGGTTAGAAGGATTTTTGGAAAAATGGCTAAGTGTGGCATGCAGGTGAACTTGTGTGGAACTTTAGATTATGATCACACACTTAGCATACTTCTATGACACAAAAACGTAGACCATTGCAACAACAAGACAAATCATTACTCTTTATGAGATTGTCTAGGAAAAAAGAAACAAGTGTGACACTTGAGATAGGCCTTAGGACGACTGTGACGACACTTGTGCGACCATGATTAAAATTTTTTGTATGAGTGTGACAGGTTTTTACATGGCTAGGACAAATTGTATACACAAATACCAACCTTCGAGGTCACCAGGAAGTTTCACAAACATGACATGACAACCGAACATGCCAAAAGATGACAATTGATCCAACAGGCGAAAGGGAGCAAGACACTTAGAGGAAACACATGGAATGACTCTCACTACTTGAAACCATGGATGTAATTGAGGAAAAAATGATATGGTAATGATCAGTGGTCCTTCATGCTACACTAAGAGGTGCATTTCAAAATATGTGCTTTGTTTTCCATACCTACCCTCCAAAGGTTTATGCATCAGATGGAGTCTTCATGCGGTCTCGATCTTCTATCATACCCTGGGTTCCTTGGTCTCCTTGTCTTTTCTCCTCAACTCCTTGAGATTTTTCTAGCATTTCATCCATCTTCGTGATCACTAAGAGACAAAATTTGCAATTTAAGCAGGCAGTGACTACTACGGGATGAGGCCCTGGGAGGACACATCTATGCAATTTCAAGAGGCAAGGTGGACTAGGAAACTGAGATTCCTAAGGGGAAAAACTATGTAGTTTCTGGAGACAGTGAGTTCTGACTGAGGGAAGGACATTAGAGGAAGCCATTGTGCAGTTTTGGATTCCAAGGGAGGTTGGCCTGTTGAGATTCCTAAGGGACAAAACTATGAAGTTTCTGGAGACAATGGGTTCTAGCTGAGGGAAGGACACTGGAGGAAGCCACTATGCAGTTTTGGATGCCAAGGGAGGTTGGGATTTCTACGCATTGCATAGTTCTAGCAGGTAATGGAAAATCTTGAGTGTTGTGAATGAGAAGTGCACATTTCAAGAAACTTGGATGAGGCTAGGTTGCTAGGGAAACTCCAGACATTGGTTATGTGTGGGATCAGTGGAACCGATGTAAAAAATGATAGAAATTGACTAAAATAACACATTTTAACACTTAGTGATACAACGTAGACCATTTAGAACATATAAAAACATACTTTGCTTTATGCAACAAATTTTGTGGCAACTTACAACAAGTGTGGCTTCGGTGATAGACTTTGGGAGGATTAAGGTGACACTTGTGCAAGAGTGCGTGAAATAAGTGTGAGACACGTCTATGTGATGAGGACAACCCATTCTCACAAAGATTTCCCCTTAAAGAAAAATAAATTCCCTTTGCATGACAAGCGATAATCCCCATGCCCAAAGATGACACATACTATATAAATATAAAAGTGTGAACAACTCTTAAGATTTAGGAAGGGAGCTTGAAATCATGAGCTTACCAATAAGTTAAGAAGGAACGAACGATCATAGGATCCACAGTAGGCTCCAAAATTTTAGTGCGGGCCAAAATTTTGGAGGGTGTTGTAACCGCTACAACACACCTCTATTCACTACAGGTAGAATTAAATTTCTTTGGAGGACTATTGGAGAAATGTATTGTAGAGACAGAGCATGAGATCCAAATTTATCATTTTAATTGAAATACTATTATTTGCAATTTCAATCTTTTATGGTAGATTTGTGCCAATAATTCCATTTTGTAACACTACTGTTAAATATATGAATTTTTATTTATTGGATAAACTATCAGATCTAATAACTACATATATCTTCTTTTTATTTCTCAATTTTCTCTTACATTTAATCAAATTTCTAAGTAACCATTTAGTCAAACATTTTTCATTGTAAATCAATTTAATTTTCATTAATTTGTGTGAACTACTTTTGACACCTAATCATCAGGATTGGGTGAAAAAAAATGTAAATAAATAAACAAGTAATGTGAACAGTCATCGAGAGATGAAGTGAATAGTCTCTCCCTCATGTATATAATGAAGACCAACCTGAATGAATAAACATATCAATCAATTTTGCTTTGAGGAGTTACTACTTGGCCTGACATGGCATCAAAGCCAACTCCCAAAATAGTTGTAACTCCCTTCTGCCTACTGCTCTCTATCCACTGTCCACTGCCCCTGTGTGCTTTGTCTGCCATAATTAACTCTGAATTCTCTGACCTGACAGCCTCAGACCTGAAAATCCTCTAAATCACTGAGTTGGATGCCCTTGAGACCGTGTTTCTGCGTTGAATGGTCCGAGTAGCTATGTGGAGTAGCAGTGAAACGATGTTAGTGCGTGAATCGACTCCATGACCATGTTCACTACGAGAATCAAAGCCTCTATCTAAAAAAAAAATTCTAAATATTTAGAGATCAGCTGGATGACTTGCAATCATGGTATTTACGCTAGTATGGCTATGCGTTGAAGTTTCTTTGGAAATCTGTTGAAGTTTCTGGCTATGCATTGAATTTTTTTGGCCATATGTTGGTATACAAGCGTGGTGTTCATTGGTTTATGAAGGGAAAACGTTGAAGTTAATGCCATAAGTTGAACGCTATTTTACCATTGTATTAACACTGTTTTAATATTGTATTAACGCTAATGTATTAAGGTTGTTTGGTATGGTATTCACACTGTTGTATTAAGACCGTTTGGTATGGTATATACGCTATTGTTAAATGATGTAAGTTAACGCTACCTCCATCGCATGAATTGCATCTTCCTCCATCGAATGAACCTCTGCTGTGTTGGTAAAACTTTGTAATGATGTGGTTGTGGGGTACGAGTGGCGTCACTTGAGAGATCGAGTTGATTGGGAATGATGAGGAACGCTGCTCCAGTTATTATGTCAGTATATACCTCTGCTATATACATTGTTTTGAACGTTATTCGTGACACTTCTATTCAGTTGCTTTTTGAAAACCGTGACGGTCCTTCAAGATTTGTAATTATTTTTTATAATGACGTGTAAAGGACTGTGACTGTTGTCATATATAGATGAAGTGCTAAAGTCTAATTTTATGACCTGGTGGCCTTTGTTAAATGGCATATATTAAATGATGGTATGCGTTGAATTCTGAAAGCGTTTTCCTTATTCCGAGTCGAGCAGTCACCGTCAAATCCCCAACTTTCTCTATTCGAAGCAGTCTAATGGTTGAATTGAGCACTGAGTCCCTGCATTTTGCGTTATATCATTCAACCTTTGGAGGTTGGTTAATACAGTCTCTGTGCATTGAGTACATGTATTGTATTAATTATTGAGCGTGAGTTTGGATTGATTTCATTTCAATTTAACTTGCGTTGGCCATCGTTTAAAGTTTGGAAAGCTCGTGCTTGTTGAATGTTGGTTGTATGGGCTATTTTACGCATTGGATTGGTGAATGCACATGGTATTGGATTGATATGCGGTGAATTTAAGTTGGGAGTACTGCGTGAATGGCCACTATCAAGCTGTTGGAATGTTGTTGGAACTCTGATATAAACCTTGTTGTATGCGTTGTAAAGCTTTGTGTCCAGCGTTGTACAATTTTTAACATATATTTACAGTAATTTAGGCTACCATTATAATATATATATATATATATATATATATATTATATTATATATAATATATATACACACAGTCACTCATATTTCAGCTGTCTCACCCATATATTCTATACTTTAATGCTGTCTAGTTGAATGCCAATTGACATTTGAATTTGTTGTCCCGTCTTATTCTTTTCCATTAAGATTAAAAATTTTGTAGCAGAAGTTTTTTGTTACAGTATGCATTCAATAGGAAGAGGTGGTCAAAGAGGAAGAGGAAGATATTTTAGAGGCAGGGGGGCAGACACTCTCAAGGAGAAAAGGCATATTTGCACTGTATACGCTGCAAGAGAAATGGATCACATGATGCCTCTACATGCAAGTTACCATGGGACAAAATTGAGCAGCAAAGAAACCAACAGAAAGGTAAAACTAATGATATAGACAAAGGTAAAGTACCTGAATCCGCTCACTATGTTGTGGCACAATGTAACATTGGAGTAAATGAAGATTTATTTAATGCTTCACTTACTTCTTGGGAAAATGATTGGTTGCTTGATTCAAGAGCAACCTGCCACATGACTCATAGAAAAGATTTTTTTGAAGAATTTACTGACAATGTTGATGGAGCAATATACTTTGCAGACCAATCAAAAATCAAGCCATCAAGGCT
>APFE031260397.1:587-14191 GCA_000404065.3 Pinus taeda
TTGGTATGCAAAAATAATTCAAAGTATAAATAAGAAAGATTTGGTAAAAGAATTAGATAATACTGATTCACCCCCCCCTCTCAGTATTATTGTCAACACTAATGGCTCAGGAAAAAAATAAGTCCTTGAAGTACTAACTCATTCATTCATAGAAAATGATGCACCTCAGTCATCTCATCATTAAGAAGTAGGTTCAGTTTAGTAAGGGAAATATGAAATAATATACACCATTTTGATTTGTAAAATGCCTAATGAAGTAATGTATTGGCCTATAATACCCAATAGCATGTGTATTAGCAAGAGCATAGATACTAGACATCAAGCAAAGATGGAAAATGGAATTATTCATGTCTTTGAAGCTACCATATGATGAGGATTAAATAAATAAATTATATATATAGAAAATAGCCATACCCTTTATATATTGAAAACTCAAAAAATCGAGAAAAAGACTAGTACTAGCATTGACAATAATAGTATTAACCATCCTCTTTGTCATTCTTCCATGCACATAGTAATAAGAGGAATCCATATTGGCTACCTATTTTAGGCTTTGTTCTTGCTCATCACAACATTCAAGATCTTGAATTTGAAGACGAAGATGATGAGGAGATTCTCTTTAAGGCGGCCTTATAATGGCCTCTAATGTTGAATACAATGGAGTAGGCCGTTGCAACATAGATGGTGGAGGATATTGAGAGGGGACAACAACATTACTGGAATTTCAAGTATTTTTTGTTATCTCATCATTGAATGTCTAAAATATGAAGACAACATGGTTGTTATTAGGATTAAAGAGTGAGTTAAGCACATCCCAAAAGAGTTGTATTTGAGTTCCATCTACCTCAATTGTTTAATTTCTTGTGACCTTCCACGTTAGGAAATTAACCTTCAGCACCAACTACCTATCAACTCTCCTTTACAGCCTTGACTCCTTTGATCCCCCTATGTGGCATTCAATTCCTATGTCATAAGCACTTCCACTTCCACCAAATTTTCCTTTATTATATAACATCTCTTCCTAAAAACATGATCGCTTTTATACAACAATGTGGTTTACTGCATGGCTTCCCTGCATGGGTTCTCTTGTAGACCTCATCCTTCATATCTCCCAATAATAGGACTATATCCTTATCACATATTAAAGGAACATATAATCTTTTATGTGACATAGACATAACAACCCTGGTAAAAAATCCATGTAAAAAATAATAAAGATAAAATAATACCTTAGTCATGGGAAACATATTCCAAGATGAATGTTGGGCAGAAACACAATGATGGGGATCGCTTGTGATTAATTAATGGCTATGGAAATTGGCAAGGAAAATGGAAAAGGCTTTGGAAAGGAAAGATGACATTTATTGGCATTTATTTATGAAAATAATGAAAATTAGGATAAAAGGAAGGTGAAAGGTCATAGGTTGCATGTGAGGAGGAAAATGTAGGAAAATGTAGGAAAATGAAGAAAATAGAGGCCTCATTAATAAAAAGGATTGTGAGGATCAGTTCATGGCTTTTGGATCAGTTCAATTTTGGAGCTCTCATTTTCTCTCTCTCTCTCACACTCTTCAACACTTCGAGTTTTCTTGTAGCACTATTGCAGGAGTGTGGAATACTTGGGATTTGGATAAAAAAGGAAAAGGAAAAGTAGGAAAGCAGATGAGGACATTAGGATCATCAACTACAAAAAAAAATTCTTGCAGGTATCACGTTGCATCTATGATTTCCTTGCAAGTTTTGGCATGCATAGCATATAAATGTGGTTATTTGATTATGATCTGTCACTAGCATGGAGGATTCCCTAGATTAATAGTGGTATTTCCTATCCTTGCCATTTCCTGGATAGCTATGGTGTTGTGGATTTTACTTTTTCTTTTTTATGGTTGGTTTTCTTGTGCCTATGGTTATGGGTTGAGTTATTAGTTCTTGTAAGCCTTAGTTGGATGAACGCTTTGGAAGCCCTATAATAACTTGGGTTGAGTTACTAGTTTTCGAAGCCTTGGTTTAAAAAATTCTCTCGAAGCCCTTGGTGGCTTAAGTTACTAGTCTTGGAAGCCTTAGCTGAAAAAATGCTTTGGAAGCCTAGTGGAAATTGTGGGTTGAGTTGCTAGTCTTGGAAGCCCTGGTTGTTACAAACACCCTAGAGCTCTGGACATCTTGGGCAGGGACCAATATGGTGATGGTTAGTGATGTACGATTGTGAGGTTGAATCAATGGTTGAGGGTCGTGGTGGTTTTTCCTCTTGAAGCCATGGATGGTTTAGATTGATTTCTTTTATGATATCCCACATTCATGCTTGGAATATGGCATGGGGTGATTGGCTGAAAGAAAGATTTGGTTGAGTCTAGTTTACGGTCAGGTTGTTCCTGGAAGTCCCATACCTAGTTAGCTTATGGAATAATCAATAAGGGCTCTCTTTATCCTTGGTATTTTATGTGAAAATATAATTGTTTATATGTGGATTATATGGCTGTTATAACCTTGATATTATGTTGGTTATATGCTCATTATGAATGAGTTTTATGACAATGACAATGTATGGTTCTCATCATGTTTTGGTTAATCACTGAATTTACAATGAATATGTGGCTTAATAGATGGTAATGTAGTTATTGTGATGAGGCAATAATGCTTCTTAGTGATTCTTAGATAAGCTTGAGACCCCTATGCACAATTCAATTGTTTAAACCTGTAGGATGCATATTTGTGACATGTTTGAGAAAATGCCTATCATGGATAGTAGGGGTCCATTCAAGTCGTTATTCAAGTATTTTGATATGTATCCTTGTTTCAATGTTATTTTTCATTTCTGGAAGTTTCATGGAGTTTTGGGTAGTGGCCTAAATCCTGAACCTGAAAAGGTGGCACATAATCCAGATTCACTGGTATAAAACTACTTGGAAGAGTCCCCAGTCTCATGCATGAGTTGTGGTGGGGGGAAATGGATGGTCTTAGTCACATGCATGCCCATGTTAAGGGAGTGAATGAGGGTTTAATGTAGTAAAAAATTAGTTTGTCTTTGGGGTTGATTACCTGGATGGGTTGGATGGCTCAGGGGGTTCTGTTTCATGTGTAGAAGGTTAGGTTGTCTGTGTTCCATCGTTTTCACTTCCTTAACTACTACATAGATATTTGAATGATATCATAGTAACCCTTCATCACATTTTTATCCTAGTTGGGTGGTTACTTGGGTATATGTGGGAAGAGGGTGTTATAGAGTGGTATCAAAGTGGGTTCCACTCTCTTCAGGGAATCTCTAATTTATGTTCACTTTAGGTATTATCTGATACCACAGAGTGGTATCAGAGCATGGTTCACCTCTTGGACTAGATAGGCACTGTGTTGGTCATGCATTCATGTTAGTTACATGTATGTATTCCTTATGCTTGTGGTCTATGTGCTTGTTGCATATGCATGGTGTTGGTCATGGTTGTAATAATGTCACTATGCAGAAGTTAATGGCGTTGTTGTGGTATGTGGTCATGATGAGTGTATGCCAGTTATGCATTAGTTATGCATGTTAGTGCTTATATATCATTATGCATACATTGATGTCGTTGTAGTTTTCATGCATGAGGTCATAGCATGTGGTTGGTATGGTCATGCATTGATGACTGGATAATGATTGAAACAATGAGTAAATTTTGATATGATTATGTTTACATATATTTGTTGCACTAATCTAGTTAATCTATTTATATTTTGGTTTAGCTGACATGATATACCTTGTAGGAAGAGAAACAACAAAGATGACTAGAAATATGCTAGACTATAGTTCCTGAGACTATCCTTATGGATCTGAGAAGAATTGTGTTTGGCATTTTTATGACTTAGCAGACACATTGAGAAGTTTGAAGGAATAAATAAGTATTTTTAAAGTAGATAATGACATAATAATATAGGAACATGAGAAACAAGTAGAGGTTAATGCAGTAATCCTTCATAGTTTGTCAGACCTGAAGAGATGGGGGCCACTTCCGATAAACCATGGACATGAGGAAAAAACTAATGGGGAATATGACAATAGGTCTCCTTATGGGTACAGGTCAGATGGATATGACATAGTCGGAGATGGAAGGTTCTTGGATACTTTAGATAGGAGAGGTTATGGACACATGTAATATTCTAGTTCTAGTTCTAAGAGGAATTATGTTCATCATTGGTATCATCCTTATAGGAATGATTAGGGTTTTTTTTTCATATTATTTCAGAAAAGAAAATCTACCTAGTTTTGATGGGGAACTGAAGAAAACATAGGATGAAAAAGCATGGTTTCTCAGAATGAATAAGCTCTTTAGATTGCACGATTATGTAGAGAACATGAAGGAAAAAATAACTACATTTTGTCTTAAAGGTAAGGAAAATATGTGGTGGGAAGATGTAAAGAACGTCAAAGATATTTGGGAGGATAAGTTGACTTAGAGTGAATTCGAGAGATTATTCAAGAAGAAGTATCTATAAGAGACGTACTATAATGATAGGGAATTATTTTTTTATGAGATAAATATGGACTCTATGACCAATGATGAGTACACTAGAAGATTTATGGATTTTTTGAGGTATGTGCCTTACATGAAGGAGGAGAAGGCCAAGATTCATAGATTCATTGATGGGTTTCTGATAGCATTCAAGGACATGATTAAGGTTGATGAGCCTAGGTAATTGGAGGAGGCCATCTAGAAGTTAAAGCACTCTTATGAGCAATCAAAGTGAAGATCTAAGACTAAACTAGATTGGAAAGGTAATGCAAGGATTAAAAGGAAATGAGATAAGAAGCGAGTAAGGCCTCACGACATAGGTGACAAAGAGAATGCAACACCACAAAAGAAGTTTAGTGCAGTTGACAAAGGGTAAGGATTTTGGTTTGAGGAGTAGAACAAGGATGCATGCTAGAAGCCTATATAGTGTTGGACTTGTGGCAAAGATAATCATAGGAGAGATTTTCCACAGCATTAGGGTAGTAGACCGCAAATTTACAATGCCCAAGAGGTGCATACACTTGGCGATGTTGGACAGAGGTTTCCTGGGATCTATGCAATGTTGGATAATAGGAAAGAAGATCACCAAGCGTCTATTATCGAGATGAATGGTAAGCATTTTGATCAAGTTGTTTCTATTTTGATTGACCCTATATCTAATTATAATTTAATATTTACTTCGTGAATAAGTGTGATTTGAATAAAGAAGTACATGTAGTGTCTTGGTTAGTGCAGTTGGCTATAGGTACAAGGACGCGAGTTCATCATTGGGTAAGTGGTTATGCATTTGAGTTGAATCATATGCCTACATTAGCACATCTGAATTTATTTCCACGGGTTCATATAGCATGATTTTGGGTATGGGCTAGTTGTATCTCCATAGGACCAAGGTGGATTATTATGAAAAATCTATTGGGTGTTTGGATGAAAATGGAGAACAGAGAATATTGTAGGGTAAGAAGAAAGAAACATCAATTAGAATGGTGACATCTATGTAGGCAAAGAATAGCCATAGAAAAGGGTGTGTGTTATTTGTAGCGCATATTTCTAGTGACAAAGGTAAGGAAGTTGAGGAAGTGGATGTCTTGAGAAGGTATCCGATTTTACAACAGTTTGAGGATGTGTTTCCAAAAGAGATTTTAGAGTTGCTATCTCATAGGGAAATTGAATTTTCTATTGAGTTGGTACCAGGCATAGCACCAACACAAAAAGCACCTTACAGTATGATCACTATAGAGTTGGTAGAGTTGAAGTTGAAGTTGAAGGAATTTCTTTAAAATGGGTATATTAGGCCAAGTGTATCACCACAGGGCACACTAGTATTGTTTGTGAAGAAGAAGGATGGTAATCTTAGGTTTTGCATTGATTATAGGTAGTTCAACAAGGTGGCCATCAAGAATAGGTATTCATTATTGAGCATTGATAATTTGTTCAATCAGCTTAAGGGAGCAGTAGCATTGTTCTTGAAGATTGATCTGAGATCTAGATATCATTAGGTATGCATAAAAGAAGATGTCATTCATAAGACAACTTTCTGGACCAAGTATGGATATTATGAGTTTGTTATAGTTCCATTTTGCTTTACTAATGCTCTAAATACCTTTATGTGTTTGATTAATAGTGTGTTACATCCTTATGTAGACAGGTGTTATTTTTTTCATTGATGACATCTTGATA
The DNA here is from genome assembly GCA_000404065.3 of Pinus taeda. Classification (NCBI taxonomy): domain Eukaryota; kingdom Viridiplantae; phylum Streptophyta; class Pinopsida; order Pinales; family Pinaceae; genus Pinus; species Pinus taeda. The sequence goes on from APFE031260397.1 coordinate 6,746, forward strand.
TATTCTAAAAATGAAAAAGAACATGTCGTACATTTAGCAGTAATGTTGAGATTGCTAAGAGATCATTAGTTGTATGATAAGCTTACTAAATGTAGTTTCTTTCAGAAAGAGGTACATCACTTAGGACATGTTGTTTCCAAGGAAGGCATAATAGTACTTCGATAAAAGATAAGGGTTATCATTGAATGGGAAGCTCGTAGATGAGATAAGATCATTTGTGGGGTTAGTAGGTTACTGCATGAGGTTCATCAATGTTGGTTGTTTGTTATATTCTTTCCATGAATAGCTTGATTCCGGGGGTAGTTTCCCCCCCTTTTGTTGAGTTGGGCACAGCGGGGGGGTAACCCCCCTACACAGTGTCAGGGGTAGCACCCTGGGAATTTTTTTTTGGAATCAGACATGCTAGCATAAACGGAATAGGAAATGCAGGTAATAAAAAAGAATCTGAAGGGAATAGGTAAAAATTTTATGTAGATCGAAACAAGTTGTTCAAGGAATTTTGGGTTGGGGAATAGGTGTAATTATGCATCAAGCCCAAGAAAATCTCCTTGTAGATTGGATCATGTGCCAAGATGGCACCTTTTTTTGTGGACCTGTCAATATTCTTGAAAGGATTGGACCAGTAGCCTATCGACTTGCACTTCCTCGGAAAGTTAAAGTCCATGATCTTTTCCATGTGTGATTGCCTCAAAATTATGTTAAAGATGTTGATCATATAATTGACTAGTCTGTATTGCATGTGGATCTAGAAGGGGAAATCCAGCCGAAACCATTGTGTATATTATAGAGAAAGATGCTCATTTATGGGGTTAGCATGTTACTACATGAGGTTTATTAGTGTTGGGTGTTTTTTATATTATTTCCATAAATAGGCCGATGCGGGGGGTGGTTGCCCCCCCTTTATTTCATTGGGAAAAGAAGGGGTTAGCCCCCCTACATGGTGTTCGGGGTAGCACCTAGGAATTTTTTTCTGGACCCTATATTAGGTGGGCAGACATACCTATGGTTTTTTGCATATATTTTGCTCATGGTTTTGGGCATGATCGTTTTCTGCCCATGTTATTTTGCAGATCTAGTCAAGGGAAATATAGTTAAGTTCTAATCCAAGGTTAATGGATTGGGGTTTACGAATGATTGGGAATATATATATATATTTATTGTAACATTGAAAGGAACATAATGAAAAATCAATCTTGTATTCTTGGTTTTGTGATCCAGGGGAAAATATCTATGTATATCTATTTTATGTTTTATCCTCTTGCCATTGTTTATTTTCTATTTTTAGAATTCACATGGAGTTAATTTATGTACAAGATTAAAACCTACAATTAGGAACTTCTCTCACATTTCATATCCTATCATGTCGTTGCAACAAAAAGGTAGGAAGTTTGAATAGACAGAAGAATGTGCGGAAATTTTTGAGCAGCTGAAACAATTATTGACAAATTCTCTAGTGCTAAAGATTGTAGATCTCGACAAAGAGTTCATGGTATGCATAGATTCGTGCAAGAGAGGACTTGGTGGAGATCTTATGTAGGAAGAAAATGTTGTATGCTATGAATCACAAAAATTTAATGAGCATGAGAAGAATTATCTAACACATGACCTTGAGTTGGAAATGATCATCCATGCATTGAAGATGTGGACGCACTATCTTCTTGGCATGAGATTTTTACTAATGAGCAATTACAGTGGATTAAGGAATCTATTTAAAAAAATAAATTTGAATGCCAATAAAGCTAAATCGTTGCCCATGATCAACGAGTTCATTTTGGAGATAAAGTACATTAAAAGTAAAGAGAACAAGGTTGAAAATGCTCTTAGCAAGTGGATATAGGTGAAGCACATAGAAACTATGAATTCTTATGGGACAAATTTACAGGCTCAGATCTTGTAGGCAGGTGAGTAGGATAAAAGGTACATGGAGCTCAGACATAGGTTGCAATAGAGTACAGGTACAATCACATGTAAACATATAGGTATAGGTGCATAAGATGTGGACCATCTTCTCACGAAAAATGGCTTGATCAGATTTAGGGACATGATATATGTGCTAGATGATAGTGAGCTCAAGAATCTCATTGTGAAAGAGTTTCATTTGAAACCGTATTCAAGTCACCTGGGATATCAGAAGACATTGACAAAGGTCAATAAGTTCTACTATTCATCATAATTTAAGAAAGAAGTGGCATATTTTGTGGCGAGATGCTTGGATTGTCAATAGGTAAAGGTAGAGTGTAAGCATCCAGGAGGGTTACTATAGTTGATCTCGATTCCATAGTTGAAATGGGAGGTCATTTCCATGGACATCATCACAGGTTTGTAGTTTTAGGTACAATGTTGGCCTTTACTACAACTTATCATCTCGAGATGGAGGGACAGATAGAGAGGGTCAACATGATAATGGAGGATATATTGAGGATGAATTTAATGCATCAACAATGGAAGTGGGAAGATTATATTCCACTAGTAGAGTTTTCTTACAAGAATGGGTATTAGGAGTCACCAAGGATGAGTATGTTTGATCCATTGTATGAGTGGAGTTGTAATAGTCCCATCATTTGGAGTGACGCAATGAATAGGTTATTGATTACACCAGGCATGTTAGCATAAATGGAATAGGAAATGTAGGTAATAAAAAAGAATCTAAAGGAAACACAGGATAGGAAAAAAATTATATAGATCGGAACAAGTTGTTTAAGGAATTTTGGGTTGGGGAATAGGTGTAATTGTGCGTCAAGCCCAAGAAAAACTCCTTGTAGATTGGATCATGTGCCAAGATGGCACCTTGTTTTGTGGACCTTTCAATATTATTGAAAGGATTGGACTAGTAGCCTATCGACCTACACTTCATTCGAAAGTGAAAGTCCATGATCTTTTCTATGTATGATTGCTTAAAAATTATGTTAAGGATGTTGATCATATAATTAACTAGTTTGTATTGCAGGTGGAGCCAGAAGGAGAATTCCATCCGGAACCACAGTGGATATTGTAGAGAAAGATACTCATTCTTTGGAACTGAGAAATTGGGTAGGTTAAATTGTAGTGAGAGCACTTTGGTCCCAATGAAGTTACATTGGACATGAGAGATCAGATGTGGGCTATGTATCCTTCTCTATTCGTTGGTTGGGTAAATTTTTGGTTATGTCTGGTATACGTTTGGTATATGTTTGGTATATGTTTTAGTGGATGTAAATATGTATATGGATGTAAATAATGCCATGAGTTGTGTTATAAAGCTCTGATAAATGGTATGGGTGTCAAGTCATTATGGTTTTCAAGTTGTTATGTGGTCATGTTGGTTTGCTTCTCAACATGATGGATCATTGTGAATACTCCAATGAGCTAAGTTATAAGGCTCCATGGGAAGTATGTTTTGTTTACAACGATTTTGTGGTTGTAGGTGTAATTGAACACCGAGGACGATGTTCCCCTAAGGAGGAAGTTTCTGTAACATCCCTGGTAAAAAATCCATGTAAAAATTAATAAAGGTGAAATAAGACCTTGGTCATGGGATATGTATTCCAAGATGAATGTTGTCGAGAAACATAGTGATGGGGATCACTTGTAACTAATTAATGGCTATGGAAATTGGAAAAGGCAATGGAAAGGGCATTAGAAATGAAAAATGGCATTTATTGGCATTTATTTTTGAAAATAAAGAAAATTAGGAGAAAGGGAAGTGTAAGGTCACAAGTTGCATGTGAGGAGGAAAATGAAGGAAAATGATGGAAACTGAAGAAAATATAGGCATCATTAATAAAAAGGCTTATGAGGATCATTTCATGGTTTTTTGGTCCATTTATTTTTGGAGCTCTCATTTTTCTCTCTCTCTCTCATACTATTGGGCACTTAGAGTTTTCTTGGAGCATTCTTGGAGGAGTGTGGCATATTTGGGATCTAGAGAAAGAAGGAAAAGGAAAAGTAGGAAAGCGCAAGAGGACACTAGGATCAACATCTACAATGGATTTTTCTTGCGGGTATCAAGTTGCATGTGCAATTTCCTTGCTATTTTTGACATGCATGGCATATGCATGTGGCTATTTGGTGATGATCTGTCATTAGCATGGATGATTGTCTGGATTAATAGTGGTTTTTCCTAGCCTTGGAATTTCATAGATAGCCATGGTGTTTTGGGTTTTACTTTTCTTTTCTAGTTGGTTTTCTTGTGGTCATGGTTGTGGATTTAGTTATTAGTTCTTGGAAGCATTGGTTGGAACAATGCTCTTAAAGTCCTCTATCAACTTGGGTTGAGTTATGAGTGCTAGAAGCCTTGGTTGGAAAAATGCTCTGGAAGCCTAGTGTCAGTTGTGGGTTGAGTTACTAGTCTTGGAAACCCTAGTTGAAACAAATGCACTAGAGCCCTATACAACTTGGGTAGAGACCAATTTGGTGATGGTTAGTGATGTCCGACTATGGGGTGGAGTCACTAGTTGAGGGTTAATGCAATTTTTCCTGTCGAAACCCTAGAAGGTTTTGATTGATTTGTTTTTATGAGATCCCACATTCATGCTTGGAATATGGCATAGTGATGACTAAGTGCAAGAAATATTTGGCTCAACCTATTGTACAATTGGGTGGTTCGTGGAAGTCCCATACTTGGTCGGCTTATGCAATCATTAATAATAACTATCTTTCTCCTCAGTATTTTATGGGTAAAAATAGTTGTTTAATGTTGCTTATAAGGTTGTTATATCCTTGATATTTTTGTTGGTTATATGCTCATTATGAACAAGTTTTATGACAGTGAAAATGTATGGCTCTCATCATGTTTTGGTTAATCATTGAATGTACAATGAATATGTGGATTAACAAATGTTAATGCAGTTATTGTGATGATGTAAAAATTCTTCTTAGTTTTTCTTAGATAAGTTTGAGACCACTATGCTCAGATTTGTTGTTTAAACATGTAGGATGCATATTTGTGACATGTTTGACAAAATATCTGTCATGGCTAGTAGGGGTCCACTCAAGTCCTTGTTTGATTATTTTCATCTATATCATTGTTTCAATGCTATTTTTTATTTCTTGAAGTTTCATGGAGTTTTGGGTAGTGGTCTGAGTCTTGACCCTGAAAAAGTGGCACAGAATCCAGAGTCATTGGCATAGAACTACCTGGAAGAATGCCTAGTTTCACGCATGCCTTGTTGTGGGAGTGACTGGAGGGTCCCAGTTGCATGCATGCCCATGTCAAGGGAGCTACTGAGGGTTTAATGCAGCGAAAAGTCAGTTTGTCGCATGGGCTAGTTACCTGGATGTGTTGGATTGCTCTTGGGGGTTTTGTTCCATGTGTAAAAGGTCACGTTGTCTTTGTTCCATCCGTTCCACTTCCTTAACTACTACATAGGGATTTTAATCATATCATAGTAAATATTTTTCACATGTTTAACCCTATTGGATAGTTACTTGGGTATATGTGCGATGAGGATGTTACAATAGAATTCTATGCAGATCCACCAAGCTAGATTCATAAGGATACTACAAGTGAGATAGAGAGTTTCCCCCCATATAGACATATCAAAATGTTGCAACTTCATTTGGCATGGCACAAATCTTGTACGATATGTTCTAGAGAATAGAGTAGTGATGCACATGGCTCTCATGTTAGGGCCCACATGTCCCATCAAGATTTTCTAGTTTATGTCCAAAAATAACTTTGGCGACGTTTGGAAAAAATGATGTCTTATCATAATATGTATAGTTCACATAGGTTATATTTTCATTTCCATGGAAGCATATGATATCAATACAAGTTATTTTGTAAGTGAGGCATGAATGGATTTTCTAAATGTGGTAGAAAGAAGAAAGCACAATCATGGAAGTTATCATCATTAACATTCTCACCACTATTTTGCTTACCTATATTAAGGTAATATTCTTAATCTCTATATCACTACATCATAGTTAAGCATTATTTGATATATAGGATACATGTTTTTATTTTAGGAAGGCCACCTCATGCTACTCAATTCCCTTCAGAAGAAGGCCATTGCATTTCACTCTTATCCTTTACTTCAATTCAAATTTAGATAAGGAGATCAGTTTCTTGTATGCTATGAAGTAGTATAAGAAGTAAATGAAGGCATATTCTCCAAGTTGAGACTGGAAAAAAATAGATTCATATTGGAGAAAAAATAACATTGTGAATAATCAAGACTTGGGGTCCAAGGTCACAAATTACAAATATGTACAAAAATATATCAAGTACTATTTAAGAATTGAGATTGAAAATAAACATATTCATGTTGAAATAATGTTATCAAGATAATTGTGTAGGAAATCCAGCCAATCAAGTTCCCTTAATCATTCTTTTCTAGAAGTGGGGGACCTTTAAATACATCATTCTAGTCTATAAAGGGTTGTAATGATGAAAATTGATAGTTTTGCGTATATGTCATGTTTTAGGCTACATGTGTTGCTAAAGATTGAAAACATGAATTTCTAGCCACCAAATTTATTTAAAAGGAAAAGTGTGTCTACAATAAAAATACCAGATAATTAAAATGTTGGAGATAATTTTCTTATGGAAATTACCAAATCTAGGAGCTAAAGGAACTTTCTATGCCCATAATGGCCCTCAAAACACTTGAATAATTCTTGGTAACATCTACAAAACATTCTCCATGCCATATGGGTCCACGCAATTCACATGCCTTCTTCCATACTCAGGAAAAAAGGCCTAGAGTTATAGTACTCTAAAAAAAGAAAAGGGGTCCATTACTTAGGTGAAGAGAGGAATCTTGCCCTCCTTGTTTAAATTAGATTTGGTATTACATAGTATTTATTGCTTAGAATTTGATGACATTTGTTCCCAAATTTTTGTTTTTGGTCAACCATATTGTTTAATGCCAATACTTTTTCTCTTCGGTTTTTTGATTTGTTATTGATTTATTTTTCATCTTAAATGGGAAATAGTTTATTGTCTTTTTGTTCTTTTTGGTAGAAATACATGAGCGAGTGATGTGAAAATGTTGACCTTATTTAGCTTATTTCATTTATCCACAAAACATTCAATAATCTCATATCAAAAAATAATTGAGTTCCCAATTCCTGAAATAAAGTATGTAACCTCTAACATTCAGGGCTTTGCATGTAAAAACTATGGAACTAATTATGCTATTTATTTAGTGTATGATGAATTAACTCAACCATCCCCAAAAACGAAATAAAATTGCGGTTTTCTTTTATTTGTACATCACTCTTGTGTATTAAATGTATTGAGCTACTATGTATTAAAATTGCATTATATTCAGTCAAAAAATATCTCGATTTCATGGCCTAATTTTACAGGTTCAGTTGTTAGCTTAGTGTCATTAATTGTCTTTATGGACTTTGTGACTCTTTGTAGAGATGGTGCAATCAATGAATAATGTTGCAAAATTGGATCTAAATTTGTTTTGGAGGTAGGAAACATATTTTATGTTGAATATAAGAATGTTATATATG
>APFE031260397.1:21683-33607 GCA_000404065.3 Pinus taeda
GGACGAACACATGCATTAGTTGTTCAATGATAATGTTTTTTCTTGAAAACGTTATTATTATTTAGAGTGACATCAATACAAAGTTTGTATTAATTTTATTTTGGTGTAACTTTTCAATTTAATTTAACAATGGTTACATGGATTGTGGTGCAAAAGGTGAATTGCAAATTCATAAATATTATTTTATTAGTTTAGCTATTATTGTACTACTTCCTTGGGAGGATCATTTAGACCTCAAAATTCCCCTAATGTATGGGACATATTTACAGGAGAGGATCTTGCAAGTAGGGCAACACGATGACATGTACCAACAACTAGAAAAGAAATTACATCAACAAGGTGAAGGTGATATGGATGAGGAGTATGAGCTCATGACAGATCGCTTGGCCATATTTAGGAACATAATTTATGTGCTAGGTAACAATGAGTTGAAGAATCTTATCATGAGGGAGTTTCATGTTAAGACATATTCATGTCACCTAGGATATCAAAATACTTTGATAGTTGTTAAGAGGTTCTACCATTGGCCACACTTGAAGAAGGAAGTGGATGAGTTTGTTGTGAGATTTTTAGACTTTCAATAAGTAAAAGCTGAGTGCAAGCATCTAGCTAGTTTTTTGTAGCCTATTCCAATTCTAGAATGGAAATGGGAGGTCATTTCCATGGACTTCATTACACACACACAATTTTATTTTTCTATAGGCTAGACAAATCCATTATTCATGAAACTACATACACATATGAAATCATTGTTTTGATTCCAAATATATAATTTTGAAAAAAAAGGGTTTAGTATTTTTAATATATTTTTATGTTGATATTTACCAAAATCTTATAATATGCTATAATTGCACAATAATGTTTTTTGGCATCAATCATTTGGAAAAAAATTATATCATGCACTTGATGATATTAAGATCTATACTGTGCAAAATAAAAATGGAAGGATTATTTGATAATGTTAATACCCTTTTAGGATTGAGCATTGGATGGCCTTGTAAGTCTTCTTGACTTCTTAAGTTAGAATAAATATATTGATGTTGGAACACTTCTCTGCCTTCTTTTTGATCATTCTAATATAATTTTAAAGAATCTCAATTAATATCTTATCTTATTAAGGTTTGATAGACCATATTGGTCGTAGTGGATGCTAATCATCTTCATTAATGTCTTCACATTTAAAAAAAGAAGAAAAATTATGAAAAATATTTTTGTAGAATAACACTATATCATTTATAACTTTAGAAATTTGTGTACCAAGATTCTATCTTTTAGCTACTCGATGGTTGAATTAATGGAAATGTATGAATTATACTTTTCATGAAAAATAACATATCAATAATAAAAAAACTAAAAATTCATATGGTTAAACGCATTTTTTATACATAAAACTTATATATTATTATTATCCAATTTTATGGTCATGGTTAAGCCAGGCACCAAATTGGGACAAGTGACCCACTTTCACTCAAGTATTGCAGTGCTAAGTCTATGAAGGCATACATACTATACCCATTTTGTTTTGGAACATGTGACCTATTAGTAGGAAACACATGCTCTTAATCATTAGGCCCACTCTAAGGCTAATATCGTTTTGTATAGTTCATTCTGAGGCGCTCTATAACCCAAGATAGGGTAGTTATGTAGGCATAGTGTATGTAAACAATTTTAAATTGCAGCTTAATAAAAAAATAATAGAAGGTTAAAAGTAATAAACAAAAAGTTAAAAGTAATAAATACAATGTTAAAAGTTATATAAGCCATGTAAACATTAAATCTTGGCTCAATTAATAATAAAAAATTAAAGTAATAAAATAATAAAATTCAATTTGTTACATTTTTATTTTTATATTAGCTTGGGAATAGGATTTGTTACAATACCATGGGTGAATACCATGGCTTATCAATACCACGTGCCCAACAAACATAACTTATTTCACAATCAAAATATTTGATAACAATATGACAAAATTCTTAACCATATATATTGATGTCCACTTTATGGTGGATATAAGTGGGGCTAATGGTTAAGAGAATGTGTTTCCTCCTAAGAGTTCATAGGTTCAAAATTAGAGGGGCATAGAGTAAGTATACATTACCGAATTTGTAGTAAAATCACTACGCGAAGGTGGTCCCTTGTCCCATAAACAGGGGGGTCTCATATACAAATTTGGTGTCTGGCTTGGCCGTGACAAATTAGATGATAATAATAATGAACTTGTAAATATACTATGTTACAATACCATGGCTTATCAATCATCACGTTACTTTACTTGTGGGTTGACTCATTCATGTGTTGCCTTGTGCTAACCTGTGAGTTCCACTCCTTGGGCCGACTTGAGATGAGTTGGGTGGTTGTCCCCTGCATGTGGGTGTGCCTTTTCCACTGGACACTACCTCCATATTTGGTTGTACTTGATTTTCACATCCCACCCACACCCTGCTATCGATTGCCACTATGTCTCTTGCCTCGCTCAATCACTATATGCACACACTCTCCACACGTTGGGTGGGCACCCACCACTATGCCTGCACACATCACACACCCATTTAGTTAAACATACCTGCTATAGATGACTTGTCTTTGATTGGAGTTGGGCACCTCTCCTTTGTGCAGGTGTGCGCTCTCCTAACTCTCCCTCAATATGAATTCGATTGAATGCACATGTCACCCAAATCCCTTGGTTTTCCGACTCTCCTCATGTGCATCTGGGCATTTAGAAGCGCTTGCCAACTCGAAGCCCTGACATCCTCCCCCACTTTAAAACGTTTTTCATCCTCATCAACACAATCACAACAAACTCCATTTCCAAGACCATCATCCTCACATCGACAACTAGATAGCTCTTTCTATGACCTTGTTCATGCCCATATCTTGTCGTAACTCTACAAAAAAATCATGTGCTACTACCCCGCATGATGGTGACTAATCAGGTAGCTAATATAATCGTAATATCTACTCCACAAGAACACATGCATCTAGCGTCATCGTGACTATCATCACATCTTTCTATGATATGATCATCCTATTTGTTTTGCCCCGATATATTGCTCATCAGTTCAAGGGGTCTTATTTCCCTAAGCTTAAGACAATGAGGCCATCCTCCATGCTAAGCTCGAAAATATGGTGGGGATGGGAAGGTTGATTGCCTTCCATCCCCATCTTCATATTTATCCAAAATCTCAATCCCAGTATCAACATACTCCTCCCCTAATCTTTGCATGTATACCTCTTGATGATCCTTTTGTAAGGTCTCTGGTTTCACATCCTTGCACTCTTTCATTATCTGTAGTTTTCCTGTCAATTCCAAAACATTGTCGGAGAATGATGTTATGATTTCTTCCCACTCCATGAGTTCATCCATATTCACGATCATGAATTCAACATTACTTAGCCATTCACCAATCTTCACATCCACAACCTTTGCCACTCCAATCACTTGGTCTGGTAGAGAGTTCATTTCCTTCAGACAAGCTTGATTTGGAATGCACTTCAGTCTGACTTTCCTTGCTTCCTCTTCTATCTTGAAGTTATGGGTGGAACTACTATCCATTATGGTGAGCACTGTTCCCCACCGAACCTTTATCTCAAAATACTCCAATTTGTTCCTCTTAGGATTACACTTTAGGACAACTTTTGTCGCTACCCCAACACCCAAAATCTGCATCATTACAATCGTTGTTTCATCTTTATTCTTTCCATCTAACTGCATAACAACTGTGATATTTTGTCTTGAAGGAAATTTGTTCACTATATGATCACCTTCGCACAGTCAAAACTTCAAAGGTTTCCTTTCCTTTGGTTTAAATCCTATCCTCACCCCATATTCCATTGAATATTCGTCCTCTGGTTTATCAGACTTCTTCCCCTTTTCCTCAGTCCCTCATTATAATGGTCTACCAACTTATGATTTGCAAAAAATGCCTCCTCAAGTGTTTTTTTCTTCTGTCACTTTACCTCATTGCTTGGCCAAGGTTTCAATCCAATGATAAAGTTGAAAACCTTGTGTTTCTCCACCATGTCAGGTAACTCCAAAACCATACTTGAAAATTTCCATTGATATGATTGCATACTTCTAGTTTTGCTTGATGTACTTAATCTTTGTTCGTGCATCCCACATTTCATCACGTGGGCTAAAATGAGGTAACAACACTTTTTCACTTCTTCCTAAGTAGACATGTCCTTAGCATCTTCATGGGAAGTTTGATCCACTCTCTACCTCCAGCACAACCTAATATCCTTCATAAGGAATTGTGCAACAACCTTCATCTTGGCCTCTTCCGATGTAAGCCCTAATCATTCAAGATACTACTCCATATCCCATAGAAATTTTTGAAGTGTTTTCGCAGTCCTCATTCCATCATACAAATCTGGTTGTTTTATCTTTATGCTGGAATTTCCTCCAATTGAACCTTGCCCAACTGCTTTCTACAAAATCATAATCTTGTTTAGAGCTTTGGAAAGACTCTTTTGTAATTTTGCGATCTCTTCCATGCCTCAATTCTTTGTAGCTTTAAGTTTCATGACTTCATTCATGGTTTTATCATATTTCCATTCAAGATACTCAAATCACTCCTTGATTTCATCATGACTCTCTTTCTACTCAGTGAACTTCTCTCCCAGTTGGATATTTTCTGCCTTAAGTGCATTCATCTTTATGTTTAACTCATCCATTCGGTCGAATGCTTTGTTAATGAAATATGCGTCAGTGTTCATGTTGGATTCAATAGTTACTTGCACTTATCCTCCATTGTTCGCCATCATTTTCCCTTGAGAACATGTTACAACCATAAAATTTTCCTTCGTTCCGCTTGACCCTCACTTTGCTACCTTTCCTCTGCCAAACTTCTCCTATGTCATACTGCGACCAACTACTAAGATTAGTCCTGCTTGAACCAAGATCTGATACTAACTATCATGACCCCATGCTTTGTCACTTTGTTCACCTTGGGTGCCCATGTGACACTGGCCCAATCTTACTTTGAAATTACTTTTGTCCATACTACACCTACTACCAACACTTAGTTTATTTTTGTTAAGTATTCATCTTTAATTATGTAGCAAAAATACCATTTACTTCATTCAAAATTTATACATGTAAAAGACAATAATAAAAGGGAAGGGAAACTCCCAACAGTTTTCTGAAATGTATAAAATCAAACTTTTGCAAATAGTATACAAAGTTATAATTTTACAATACGGTGGTAGTTTCCCAGCAACTCATGCAACCTACCCCACCTTTACCTACTTTGTGCATCCCGTCATGCAGTCTACTTGCACCTCTACCTACTTGTGCAACCCACCATGAAACGCGCTTGGAATTATTCCCACTTATGTAGCATATCTTGCAACTTTCCCGCACTTCTTCCTGGATATGCAGCTTCCTACAGCCCATCGTAGATGTGCAATTGTGGCCTATGTCCATGTTCTAACGTGAAGCTGTAGTTCATGGCCCTGTCGAATTGTCTGCACTTCACCTAAATGCACACTGCTGCCGGCAACTACTATAATCAGAAAAACCATGAATTCTTCACACAAACCTAGCACGCATAATCTGTGGCTCCGTTAATGAGTCTCACCCTGCCCATCACCTTTCCTTTGTGTCATTTCTCCTCCTACAGTTTTCCTTCACTCGACTTGCCTTGAACTTGCTCGCCGAACATGGATTCCTTTGTGGAATGACATCTCCTCCAATATATATGCATTCAACATTGTTGACTTATCCATTTGTTGTGTCTCTTTAGATGTGGGCCAACTCGTTCATGTCTTGCCTCATGTTGATCTATGTATCATGCCCTTTGGGTTGACTTGACATGAGTTGGGTAGGCAATCCTCACCCTCGGGCGTGTGGTGCCTACCATACGCTTGCCTCTATGCCATTTGCCTCACCCACCCACTATATGCACACGATCTCCACACATCAATTGGGCGTTCATTGCTATGGTGTGCCCGTCACTATGCCTAAACCAGTCACATGCCCATTTTATTAAACACACCAACTATGGGTGACTTGGCTTTGGTTAGGGTTACTCTTGACTCACCCTCCACATTTGTTTAGCTAAATGTTCCTATCGCTCAACTCCATCAGTTTTTCAACTCCTCTCATGTGAATGTGTGCAGTCATGAGCACTCGCTAACTTGAGGCCCTGACAGAGAAGGAGAGAGAGATATGGACATGGAGAGAGAGGGACGCAAGCAGAAAGACATGGAGGGAGAAAGGTGGAGAGAGAGACAGGGAGTGACAAGGGAGAGAGAGAGAGAGAGAGAGAGAGATATAGATATGCAAAGATAGTGTGTACGTTTGGATTGTGAGATAGAGAGAGAGAATTAGAAATAGGAACACATATGAAAATATAGATATTATATAGTATTATATAACCAACTGAGATCCATCTTAACCCTATATCTACCAATTGCCTAGAGGACCAAATATTTCAAGATTCAAAGATACCTAGAGATATTTGATCTCTCTCGCCACTTAATAGATCCAAAGTTAAGATGGATCTAAGATGGTTTTACACCATCTTTCAATTCATTGCATAAATACCTCTAATGATTCTCCAAGTTAACATCACTGAATTCATTGCACAAATACCTCTAATGATTCTCCAAGTTAGAAATTTGATGTTTTTACAAATCTGCATTGTAACTAACCTCATGCTAAACCATCATTAAATTACACCTACTAATATATATAATAAATTTAAAACTAGTAAATGTTAGTTATTATGTACAATTTTTTATTATATTAACATTTTCGTAGGTATTAATATCATATAAGTAATTATTACTTTCTTTAACACTTCTAAGATCCCACTCAAATAAAAGGGATTAGTTTCAATATTATTTAGGATTAGCTATCTGTTATTTTTAATCTTATTATTATTGATGATCCCCTCCATAATTTTATCTTTCATTTCCACTAATTTTGAGAAGAATTTTACTCATCAATTTCCTAATCACTTGTTACTAGTGAAGTAACTTTGTTTATAATTACCATTAAAGTTAATTTGTTTAGAATTTCATTAGTGTAGATAGCCCAAAATTATTTATCAATCTCTAAGATTATTCAATCCCTTGCAGGTTGTATTTGTTCACCTCTCATCTTCTGCTTTGAACATAAGGATAGTGCCTTGATTATTTTCATCTATTTGAAATCTTGCTGGGTAGTGTTTTGATTATTTCTATGTCTTTGAAATCTTGTTTTCTAGGATCGATAATACTATTTGGTTGTGCAAAAATTTTTGGCAAGAAAATTTTGAATCCAGATTTATAAGTATCAATGGGTTGTTGTATAAGCAATAATGGATAGATGAAGAGCGAAGAATTATTCTAAGAGCTTCAATATTTTATTGCTGACACCAAAATGTCTTGTGATAAACAAATTCCTTATAATTTTACCATTGAGCCATTGGAATAGAGGGATTCTATGCTTATTTAACGTATAGAGAATAAATACTTGGACAATAGTATCTATTAAAGTTCGTATGTCTCGGTGGTAGCAATATATGATTTTCTTACCGAGAGCAACATTTCAGAGTATAATTTCTTAAACAGATAGATAGAGTGCATCAGGTAATTCTATGATTGTATATGAATTTGAATCAGAGAATCTATAAACAATATTTTTATAAAAAAAATACAGAAATATTTTAGAAATTGGAGTGATTTTAATTTTATATTAATTCTTTTTTTCAATCATTTTAATGCCAGAAGTGTCCTCAGACACGTAATTTTATTAATCAGAAAAAACTAATTACATAATTTGATTTTGCAAGAGTTTACACCCGAACATCCAGACACTCTTGCAATGATGTCCACTTTATGGTGGATATAAGTGGGGCTAATGGTTAAGAGCATGTGTTTCCTCCTAAGAGTTCATAGGTTCAAAACTGGAGGGACATAGAGTAAGTATATGTTACTGAATTTGTAGTAAAATCACTACGCCAAGGTGGTCCCTTGTCTCATAAACAAGGGGGTCTCATATACAAATTTTGTGTCTGGATTGGCCGTGACAAATTGGATGATAACAATAATGAACTTGTAAATGTACTATGTTACAATACCATGGCTTATCAATCGTCATGTTTCTTTACTTGTGGGTTAACTCATTCATGTGTTGCCTTGTGCTGACCTGTGGGTTGCGCCCCTTGGGCCGACTTGAGACGAGTTGGGTGGGTGTCCCCTGCATGTGGGTGTGCCTTTTCCATCGGACACTACCTCCATAGTTGGTCGTATTTCATTTGCACATCCCACCCACACCTTGCTATCGGTTGCCACTATGTCTCTTGCCTCGCTCAACCACTATATGCACACACTGTCCACACGTTGGGTGGGCACCCACCACTATGCCTGCACACGTCACACACCCATTTAGTTAAACATGCCTGTTATAGATGAATTGTCTTTGATTGGAGTTGGGCACCTCTCCTTTGTGCAGGTGTGCGCTCTCCTAACTCTCCCTCAATATGCGTTCGATTGAATGCACATGTCACCCGACTACCTTGGTTTTCCGACTATCCTCATGTGCATCTGGGCAGTTAGAAGCGCTTGCCAACTCGAAGCCCTGACATCCTCCCCCACTTTAAAACGTTTGTCATCCTCATCAACACAATCACGACAAACTCCATTTCCAAGACCATCATCCTCACATCGACAACTAGATAGCTCTTTCTATGACCTAATTCATGCCGATATCGTGTCATAACTCTACAAAAAAATCATGTGCTACTAGGCCTCATGATGGTGACTAATCAGGTAACTAATATAATCGTAATATATGCTGCACAAGAATGCATGAATCTAGCATCATCATCACTATCATCACATCTTTCTATCATATGATCCTCCTATTTGTTTTTCCCCCATATATTGCTCATCTGTTCAAGGGGTTTTATTTCCCTAAGGTTATGACAATGAGGCCATCCTCCATGCTAAGATCGAAAATATGGTGGGGATGGGAAGGTTGATTGCCTTCCATCCCCATCTTCATATTTCTCCAAAATCTCAATCCAAGTATCAACATAGTCCTCCCCTAATCTTTGCATGTATACCTCTTGATGATCCTTTTGTAAGGTCTTTGGTTTAACATCCTTGCACTCTTCCACTATCTGTAGTTTTCCTGTCAAGTCCAAAACATTGTCAGAGAATGATCTTATGATTTCTTCCCGCTCCATGATTTTTTCCTCCATTTGGTTCAACCTCTCACAGACTTCCTTATTTCATTGATCTTCTTCCACACCCATCATTATTATCTTACATTCACCCTTCATGGCTTTGATGGTTGGGGAAATCAATTGTATGTCTTCCCCTCCATTTTAAAAATACAACTGCCCCAAATGTGGAATGACCATTGTTTGAAAATTCTTCATGAATTCTATCTCCAAAATTGCTTCATAATCATCCATATTCATGATCATGAATTCAACATTACTTAGCCATTCACCAATCTTCACTTCCACAACCTCTGCCACTCCAATCACTTGGTCTGGAAGAGAGTTCATTGCCTTCAGACAAGCTTGATTTGGAATGCACTTCAGTCTGACTTTCCCTGTTTCCTCTTCTATCATGAAGTTACGGGTGGAACTACTATCCATTATGGTGAGCAATGTTCCCCACCGAACCTTTATCTAAAAATACTCCAATTTTTTCCTCTTAGGATTACACTTTGGGACAACTTTTGTTTCTCTCGCAACACCCAAAATCTGCATCTTTACAATCGTTGTTTCCTCTTTATTCTTTCCATATAACTGCATAACAGTTGTGATATTTGGTCTTGAAGGAAATTTGTTCACCGTATGATCACCTTCGCACAATCAACACTTCAAAGGTTTCCTTTCCTTTGATTTAAATCCTATCCTCACCTTATATTCCATTAAAGAATCGTCCTCTGGTTTATCAGACTTCTTCTCCTTTTCCTCAGTCCCTCATTATAATGGTCTACCAAGTTATCATTTGCAAAAAATTCCTCCTCAAGTGTTTTTATCTTCTACCACTTCACCTCATTGCGTGCCCAAGGTTTCAATCCATTGATAAAGTTGAAAACCTTGTGTTTCTCCACCATGTCAGGTAACTCCAAAACCATACTTGAAAATTTCCGTTGATATGATTGCATACTTCTAGTTTTGTTTGATGTACTTAATCTTTGTTCGTGCATCCCACATTTCATCACGTGGGCTAAAATGAGGTAACAACACTTTTTCACTTCTTCCTAAGTAGACGTGTCCTTAGCATCTTCATGGGAAGTTTGATCCACTCTCTACCTCCAGCACAACCTAATATCCTTCATGAGGAATTGTGCAACAACCTTCATCTTGGCCTCTTCCGATGTAAGCCCTAATAATTCAAGATACTACTCCATATCCCATAGAAAGTTTGGAAGTGTTTTCGCGGTCCTCATTCCATTATACAAATCTAGTTGTTTTATCTTGATGTTGGAATTTACTCCAATTGAACCTTGCCCGACTGCATTCTACAAAATCATAATCTTGTTTAGAGCTTTGGAAATACTCTTTTGTAATCTTGTGATCTCTTCCATGCCTCGATTCTTTGTAGCTTTAAGTTTCATGACTTCATTCATGGTTTTATCATATTTCCATTCAAGATACTCAAATCACTCCTTGATTTCATCATGATTCTCTTTCTACTCATTGAACTTCTCTCCCAGTTGGATAGTTTATGCCTTAAGTCCATTCATCTTTATGTTTAACTCATCCATTTAGTCGAATGCTTTGTTAATGAAATCTGCATCAGTGTTCATGTTGGATTCAATAGTTACTTGCACTTATCCTCCGTTGTTCACCATCATTTTCCCTTGAGAACATGTTACAACCATAAAATTTTCCTTTGTTCGGCTTGACCCTCACTTTTCTACCTTTCCCCTGCCAAACTTCTCCTATGTCATACTACGACCAACTACTAAATTAGTCCTGCTTGAACCAAGATCTGATACCAACTATCATGACCCCATGCTTTATCACTTTGTTCACCTTGGGCGCCCATGTGACACTAGCCCAATCTCACTTTGAAATTACTTTTGTCCATAATACACCTACTACCAACACTTAGTTTATTTTTGTTAAGTATTCTTCTTTAATTATGCAGTAGAAATACCATTTACTTCATTCAACATTTATACATGTAAAAGACAGTAATAAAAGGGAAGAGCAACTCCCAACAATTTTCCCAAATGTATAAAATCAAACTTCTGCAAATAGTATACAAAGTTATAATTTTACAATACGGTGGTAGTGTCCCAGCAACTCATGAAACCTACCCCACGTTTACCTACTTTGCATCCCGTCATGCAGTATACTTGAACCTCTACCTACTTATGCAACCCACCATGAAACTTGCCTGGACTTCTTCCCACTTGTGTAGCATATCATGCAACTCTCCCGCACTTCTGCCTGGATATGCAGCTTCCTACGGCCCATCGTAGATGTGCAATTGTGGCCTATGGCCATGTTCTAACGTGAAGCTATAGTTCGTGGCCCTGTCGAATTGTCTGCACTTCGCCTAAATGTGTACTGCTGCCTGCAATTACTATAATCAGAAAAACCATGAATTCTTCACACAAACATAGCACGCATAATCTATGGCTCCGTTAATGAGTCTCACCCTACACATCACCTTTCCTTTGTGTTAATTCTCCTCCTGTAGTTTTCCTTCACTCAACTTGCCTTGAACATGTACGCCGAACTTAGATTCCTTTGTCGAATGACATCTCCTCCAATATATATGCGTTCGAACTGTTGACTTATCCATTTGCTGTGTCGCTTTAGATGTGGGCCAACTCATTCATGTCTTGCCTCATGTTGATCTATGTGTCATGCCCTTTGGGTTGACTTGACATGAGTTGGGTAGGCAATCCTCACCCTCGGGCGTGTGGTGCCTACAACACGCTTGCCTCTATGCCATTTGC
>APFE031260397.1:35785-52200 GCA_000404065.3 Pinus taeda
CACTATGCCTGCACACGTCACACACCCATTTAGTTAAACATGCCTGTTATAGATGAATTGTCTTTGATTGGAGTTGGGCACCTCTCCTTTGTGCAGGTGTGCGCTCTCCTAACTCTCCCTCAATATGCGTTCGATTGAATGCACATGTCACCCGACTACCTTGGTTTTCCGACTATCCTCATGTGCATCTGGGCAGTTAGAAGCGCTTGCCAACTCGAAGCCCTGACATCCTCCCCCACTTTAAAACGTTTGTCATCCTCATCAACACAATCACGACAAACTCCATTTCCAAGACCATCATCCTCACATCGACAACTAGATAGCTCTTTCTATGACCTAATTCATGCCGATATCGTGTCATAACTCTACAAAAAAATCATGTGCTACTAGGCCTCATGATGGTGACTAATCAGGTAACTAATATAATCGTAATATATGCTGCACAAGAATGCATGAATCTAGCATCATCATCACTATCATCACATCTTTCTATCATATGATCCTCCTATTTGTTTTTCCCCCATATATTGCTCATCTGTTCAAGGGGTTTTATTTCCCTAAGGTTATGACAATGAGGCCATCCTCCATGCTAAGATCGAAAATATGGTGGGGATGGGAAGGTTGATTGCCTTCCATCCCCATCTTCATATTTCTCCAAAATCTCAATCCAAGTATCAACATAGTCCTCCCCTAATCTTTGCATGTATACCTCTTGATGATCCTTTTGTAAGGTCTTTGGTTTAACATCCTTGCACTCTTCCACTATCTGTAGTTTTCCTGTCAAGTCCAAAACATTGTCAGAGAATGATCTTATGATTTCTTCCCGCTCCATGATTTTTTCCTCCATTTGGTTCAACCTCTCACAGACTTCCTTATTTCATTGATCTTCTTCCACACCCATCATTATTATCTTACATTCACCCTTCATGGCTTTGATGGTTGGGGAAATCAATTGTATGTCTTCCCCTCCATTTTAAAAATACAACTGCCCCAAATGTGGAATGACCATTGTTTGAAAATTCTTCATGAATTCTATCTCCAAAATTGCTTCATAATCATCCATATTCATGATCATGAATTCAACATTACTTAGCCATTCACCAATCTTCACTTCCACAACCTCTGCCACTCCAATCACTTGGTCTGGAAGAGAGTTCATTGCCTTCAGACAAGCTTGATTTGGAATGCACTTCAGTCTGACTTTCCCTGTTTCCTCTTCTATCATGAAGTTACGGGTGGAACTACTATCCATTATGGTGAGCAATGTTCCCCACCGAACCTTTATCTAAAAATACTCCAATTTTTTCCTCTTAGGATTACACTTTGGGACAACTTTTGTTTCTCTCGCAACACCCAAAATCTGCATCTTTACAATCGTTGTTTCCTCTTTATTCTTTCCATATAACTGCATAACAGTTGTGATATTTGGTCTTGAAGGAAATTTGTTCACCGTATGATCACCTTCGCACAATCAACACTTCAAAGGTTTCCTTTCCTTTGATTTAAATCCTATCCTCACCTTATATTCCATTAAAGAATCGTCCTCTGGTTTATCAGACTTCTTCTCCTTTTCCTCAGTCCCTCATTATAATGGTCTACCAAGTTATCATTTGCAAAAAATTCCTCCTCAAGTGTTTTTATCTTCTACCACTTCACCTCATTGCGTGCCCAAGGTTTCAATCCATTGATAAAGTTGAAAACCTTGTGTTTCTCCACCATGTCAGGTAACTCCAAAACCATACTTGAAAATTTCCGTTGATATGATTGCATACTTCTAGTTTTGTTTGATGTACTTAATCTTTGTTCGTGCATCCCACATTTCATCACGTGGGCTAAAATGAGGTAACAACACTTTTTCACTTCTTCCTAAGTAGACGTGTCCTTAGCATCTTCATGGGAAGTTTGATCCACTCTCTACCTCCAGCACAACCTAATATCCTTCATGAGGAATTGTGCAACAACCTTCATCTTGGCCTCTTCCGATGTAAGCCCTAATAATTCAAGATACTACTCCATATCCCATAGAAAGTTTGGAAGTGTTTTCGCGGTCCTCATTCCATTATACAAATCTAGTTGTTTTATCTTGATGTTGGAATTTACTCCAATTGAACCTTGCCCGACTGCATTCTACAAAATCATAATCTTGTTTAGAGCTTTGGAAATACTCTTTTGTAATCTTGTGATCTCTTCCATGCCTCGATTCTTTGTAGCTTTAAGTTTCATGACTTCATTCATGGTTTTATCATATTTCCATTCAAGATACTCAAATCACTCCTTGATTTCATCATGATTCTCTTTCTACTCATTGAACTTCTCTCCCAGTTGGATAGTTTATGCCTTAAGTCCATTCATCTTTATGTTTAACTCATCCATTTAGTCGAATGCTTTGTTAATGAAATCTGCATCAGTGTTCATGTTGGATTCAATAGTTACTTGCACTTATCCTCCGTTGTTCACCATCATTTTCCCTTGAGAACATGTTACAACCATAAAATTTTCCTTTGTTCGGCTTGACCCTCACTTTTCTACCTTTCCCCTGCCAAACTTCTCCTATGTCATACTACGACCAACTACTAAATTAGTCCTGCTTGAACCAAGATCTGATACCAACTATCATGACCCCATGCTTTATCACTTTGTTCACCTTGGGCGCCCATGTGACACTAGCCCAATCTCACTTTGAAATTACTTTTGTCCATAATACACCTACTACCAACACTTAGTTTATTTTTGTTAAGTATTCTTCTTTAATTATGCAGTAGAAATACCATTTACTTCATTCAACATTTATACATGTAAAAGACAGTAATAAAAGGGAAGAGCAACTCCCAACAATTTTCCCAAATGTATAAAATCAAACTTCTGCAAATAGTATACAAAGTTATAATTTTACAATACGGTGGTAGTGTCCCAGCAACTCATGAAACCTACCCCACGTTTACCTACTTTGCATCCCGTCATGCAGTATACTTGAACCTCTACCTACTTATGCAACCCACCATGAAACTTGCCTGGACTTCTTCCCACTTGTGTAGCATATCATGCAACTCTCCCGCACTTCTGCCTGGATATGCAGCTTCCTACGGCCCATCGTAGATGTGCAATTGTGGCCTATGGCCATGTTCTAACGTGAAGCTATAGTTCGTGGCCCTGTCGAATTGTCTGCACTTCGCCTAAATGTGTACTGCTGCCTGCAATTACTATAATCAGAAAAACCATGAATTCTTCACACAAACATAGCACGCATAATCTATGGCTCCGTTAATGAGTCTCACCCTACACATCACCTTTCCTTTGTGTTAATTCTCCTCCTGTAGTTTTCCTTCACTCAACTTGCCTTGAACATGTACGCCGAACTTAGATTCCTTTGTCGAATGACATCTCCTCCAATATATATGCGTTCGAACTGTTGACTTATCCATTTGCTGTGTCGCTTTAGATGTGGGCCAACTCATTCATGTCTTGCCTCATGTTGATCTATGTGTCATGCCCTTTGGGTTGACTTGACATGAGTTGGGTAGGCAATCCTCACCCTCGGGCGTGTGGTGCCTACAACACGCTTGCCTCTATGCCATTTGCCTCACCTGCCCACTATATGCACATGATCTCCACACATGAATTGGGTGCTCATTGCTATGGTGTGCCCGTCACTATGCCTAAACCAATCACATGCCCATTTTATTAAACACACCGACTATCGGTGACTTGCCTTTGGTTAGAGTTCCTCTTGACTCGCCCTCCACATGTGTTTAGCTAAATGCGCCTATCACTCAACTCCCTCGGTTTTTCAGCTCGACTCATGTGAATGTGGGAAATCATGAGCACTCGCTAACTTGAGGCCCTGACAGAGAGGGAGAGAGAGGGAGGGAAGCAAAAAGACATGGAGGGAGAAACGTGGAGAGAGAGAGAGAGAGGGAGTGACAAGGGAGATATATATATTATATATATATATATATATATGCAAATATAGTGTGTATGTTTGGATTGTGAGATAGAGAGAGAGAATTAGAAATAGAAAGACATATGCAAATATACAATTATATAGTATTATATAACCAACTGAGATCCATCTTAACCCTATATCTATCAATTGCCTAGAGGATCAAATATTTCAAGATTCAAACCTTTCCTCAAGTTTTGCACTAAAAAAAGAGGTTTGTACCTAGAGAGATTTGATCCCTCTCACCGCTTAATGGATCCAAAGTTAAGATGGATCTAAGCTGGTTTTACACCATCTTTGAATTCATTGCATAAATATCTCTAATGATTCTCCAAGTTAACATTAGTGAATTCATTGCACAAATACCTCTAATGATTCTCCAAGTTAACAAATTAATGTTTTTACAAATCTACATTGTAACTAACCTCATGCAAAACCATCATTAAATTAAACCTGCTAATATATATAATAAATTTAAAACTAATAAATGTTAGTTATTATGCACAATCTTTTATTATATTAACATTTTCGTAGGTATTAATATCATATAAGTAATTATTACGTGCTTTAACACTTCTAAGATCCCACTCAAATAAGAGGGATTAGTGTCAATATTATTTAGGATGAGCTATCTGTTATTTTTAATTTTATTCTTATTGATGATCCCCTCCATAATTTTATCTTTCATTTCCACTAATTTTGAGAAGAATTTTACTCATTAATTTCCTAATCACTTTTTACTAGTGAAGTAACTTTGTTTATAGTTACCATTAAAGTTAATTTGTTTAGAATTTCATTAGTGTAGATAGCCCAAAATTATTTATCAATCTCTAAATTTATTCCATCCCTTGCAGGTTGTATTTGTTCACCTCTCGTCTTCTGCTTTCAACATAAGGATAGTGCCTTGCTTATTTTCATCTATTTGAAATCTTGCTGGGTAGTGTTTTGATTATTTCTATTTCTTTGAAATCTTGTTGTCCGGGATCGATAATACTATTTGGTTGTGCATAATTGTTTGGCAAGAAAATTTGCAATCCAGATTTATAAGTATCAATGGATTGTTGTATAAGCAATAATGGATAGATGAAGAGCGAAGCATTATTCCAAGAGCATCAATATTTTATCGTTGACACCAAAATGTCTTGTGATAAACAAATTCCTTATAATTTTACCATTGAGCCATTGGACTAGAGGGATTCTATGCTTATTTAACATATAGAGGATAAATACTTGGACAATAGTATCTATTAAAGATCGTATGTCTCGGTGGTAGAAATATATGATTTGCTTATCGAGAGAAACCTTTCGGAGTATAATTTTTTAAACAGATAGATAGAGTGCATCAGGTAATCCTATGATTGTATATGAATTTGAATCAGAGAATCTATACACAATATTTTTATAAAAAAATACAAAAATATTTTAGAAATTGGAGTGATTTTAATTTTATATTAATTCTTTTTTCAATCATTTTAATGGCAGAAGTGTCCTCAGACACGTAATTTTATTAATCAGAAACAACTAATTACATAATTTGATTTTGGAAGAGTTTACACCCGAACATCCAAACACTCTTTCAATGAGCTATTTATAAGCTCAATGTCCTAAGTACCTCTAATCATGGATCACTAATTAAATAACAAGTGTCCATTTACAATAAATGCTATTCAAACCATCTAGCTAACAAATCTCCTAAAATAGAGCCTAAGGTACGACACTTTTGAAGAGTCATATCTTGTTACAACAATATACTAATTCTAAATGTATCCATTAGATCATATAACCTATGATAATATTGTATTTTTGGATCATATAACATTCCCCCTTATGATCCAAAGATACATTACAATAGATACCAAGTTCATCCCTGAACTTAGTAAATTTTATTCTGCAAGTGGTTTTGTGAAAATGTCGGAGATCTAATCTTCGGAAGGACAATAAACTGGCTTGAGGACATCTTTCGCGATGAGAGATCTGATATGATGATGCTTGGTGTCCACATGATTTGTCTTTGAATGAAAAACTGGGTTCTTGGCAAGTTTGATGGCTGATTGGCTTTCAATGAATAATAATGTAGCTTTTGTCTGAGAAATGCCCAAGTCCTGCAAAATTCTGTGCAACCAAACAATTCCACATGTTGCTTCCCATGCTGAAATGTACCTTGCTTCTGCTGAAGAAGTGGCCATTGTAGCTTTTTTCTTACAAATCCAAGATACTGCTGCTGACCCCATGTTCATTAAATAACCTGATGTTGATGCTCGATCATCAATACTCCCAGCAAAGTTGGCATCAGAATATCCACTAAGTAAAAACATTTTAGTCTTTGTGTAAAGAAGACCAAAATATTTTGTTCCTTGGATATATCAAAGAACTCTCTTGGCTGCATTCCAGTGGCTATCTCATGGTTCCTACATAAAACGTGAAGGAATACTGACTGCATAAGATAGATGAGGACAAGTATTTTTCAAATAAATCAAGCTTCCAACCAACTATCTGTAAGTTGTACTCTCTACCTTTCCCCCCCTTCAAATTTTGAAAGTTTCAAGTTTTGCTCAATGGGGGTGGGAACGGGCTTGCAATCCTGCATGCCAAATCACTGAAGAACCTCTGCTACATACTTACTCTAAGAAATGAAAATATGACGTGGACGTTGGAAGACTTCAACCCCAAGATAGTAGTGAAGTAATTCCAAATTTGTCATCTTAAAACCTGCATGTAACTCCTTTTTCACTTGTGCAATATGATCATCATGGTTGCCAGTAATGATCAAATCATCTACATACATAACAAGAATTACCAGATATTTTCCTTGTTGTTGCACATACAAAGTATCATCAGATTCACTTTGTTGAAAACAAACTTTCTTAAGATATTCAACCATCTTTGCATACCAAGTTCGGGAAGCTTGTTTTAATCCATATATGATCAATATGTAGACTTTATGTTCTAGTCCTTCAACTTCAAAACCTGGTGGTTGGTTCATATAAACTTCCTCCTATAAATCCCCATTGGGGAAAGCACTTTTCAAATCCATTTGATGAACTTTCCATCCTTTCTGAGTGGCCAATGCAAGTGTTAATTGGATTGTGTTCCATTTAGCTGTAGAAGCAAAAGTTTCCTCATAATCAATGCCTTCCTACTAAGCAAAACATTTTGCGACAAGTCGTGCTTTATATTTTTCAAGTTCTCCCGTTTGATCATACTTAATTTTGTAAACCCATTTGCATACTATGGGTTTAACATTTGATGGACAATCAACAAGTTTCCAAGTGTTGTTATCAATTACTGCTTGATATTATTCAACCATAGCCTGTTTCCATTCTTTATGTTTTACTACTTCTTTGTATGTGGAAGGTTCAGTAAAGTCATTTGCCATTAAGGAAAAATTGCCTTCACTTCTATGTGCCCTTCTGGTTCCTGTTTTATTCTACTCATTAGGTTTTACATCTTTCAAAAGATGAACTACCAATTTCAGTAGCTGGTGCTCACTTTGCACTTCTATAAAATCTCCATCATTGTAAAGAGGATTAATATAAACTGATGTTCTTCGTTCAGGTGCAGAGTGTGGAGAATCACTGTCAGAAGAACTGCTGCTACTTGGAGATGAGGATAAACTACTAGAAGACCTAGATGATGTTGTTGATGTAGACGGACTGGATGACTCATCCTCAGAGGAAGGAAAATCAAGTTGATACCAATTTGGTGAGTTTGGTTGACTTTGCATTTTTCCATTTCTTTTACTTCCCTTAGTTTCTAACTTGTTAAGAAGATTTTCAATTTCTTCAGCACTTTTACTCTCAGTTTCATAAAAAACGACATCCCTGCTCACAATGACTTTTTCATTGGTCAAAAGTCAATACCCTTTCTTCTCATTAGAATAGCCAATCATTGTGGATTTTAAACTTCTTGAGTCAAGCTTAGTTCATTTTTCTTTCGGAACTAAGGCATAACATATTGACCCAAAAACTCTAAGATGTTTAACTCAAGGTTTGAAACCAAACCAAGCTTCATAAGGTGTGATTCCATCTAAAGAAGAATTTGGAGATTTGTTTCTTAAGTAGACAGGTGTATGTATTGCTTCTGCCCAATATGTTGGACTTAACCTCTTGAAAGTTAACATGGATCTCACCATTCCTAACAAGGTGCGGTTCATTCGTGCAACTGCTCCATTTTGCTGTGGAGTGTAAACATTAGTAAGATGTCATCTTATGCCATTTTCATTGCAATAAATGTTGAATTCATTTGAAGTGAATTCTCCCTCATTGTCTGTCTTGACAGTACCTATATCTTCTTTGACATCATTTTCAACAAGTTGGCGAAAAATTTAAAACTTATCAAATGCTTCTGACTTGTTCTTCAAGAAGTAAACCCAAGTCATTCTGCTGAAATCATCAATGAACAATACAAAATATTTTCATCCACCAAAGGAAGTTTGTAGTGGTCCACAAACATCACTATGAACTAGTTGTAGCCGCCTATTTGCACGCCATGAACTTGTTGGAAAACTTTCTCGACTTTGTTTGCCATAAACGCAAGATTCACATTTTTCATTTTCCCTTTTAAAAGTGGGAAGTCCTTTAACCATTCCTTGTTTCTGTAATTGAGAAAGACTCTGAAAATGTAAATGTCCATATCTTACATGCCATAGTCTTACAGGTGAAATACCTTTACTCACTGCCCCTGCAAAATCAGAATGCCTTGGAAAAACTGTCCTTTTCATCTGTAACAATTTTCCATCTTCATATCTTGTCGTAATTGTTTTCGAGTTCTATTTGATTGAATTAATCTTGAATAAACCATATTCCATAATCACCTGATGACTTTCTTGTCGAATCGTGACTAAAGAGAGCACATTTTTCTTAAATGTTGGTACATACCATATATTGGAAATCATTTTTTCTCCAATTCCAGGGAGGAGAACTTTAACTACTCCTTCTCCATGAGGAGTATGTTTTGTATCATCAGTAAGAAAAATGGAATTAAGTCGGCAATCTTGAAAATTCCAGAAAAAATCACATCGACAAGTCATGTGCTGAGTTGCGTTGGAATCCAAGATCCAGGCATCTTCATAATCACTTCTAAGATGGGATGAAAGTTTTTGATACTGGCGAGGAAGTAAAAACATATTCTGAGTTATCATCATCTTGAACATTTGCAAATTGCGCTGAATGTTGCTGAAACTTGGGAATTTTATTAAGAGATGTTCGAAAATCTTCAGCATAATGGTCAACTTTGTTACATCTTCTACAGACAATTTGACTTAACTCTCTTCGTCTTCTTGAAGAATGTCCTCTGCCTCTACTTTGGCTTCTATTTTGAGATTGTCCTCTCCCTTGATTATTATTTCCTTGAAAATTTCCTCTTCCTTGATTGTTTCCTCTACCTTGAAAATTACTTCTTCCTGAGCTGTTGCCTTTGCTAAAGTTGTTTCCTCTGCTTTGGCTTCCACCTCGACTTTGTACATTATGTGCTGCTTGATTCTAATTACCTCTACCTCTACCTCAAGAACTGTCTATTGATGATTTACTAGTGCTGGCCTCTATGAGAAAAACATCTTCACCAACTTTCTTCTTCCTCCCAAAGGTTTTATCATGTTGAGTCAACATTTCACAAAGCTCATCAAACTTTAGTTTCTCTAATTTCCCAGTTAATTGTAGAGTCTCCAAAAAATGTGTGTAGGAAGAAGGAAGTCCAACAATTATAATTATTAGCACAAAAATATCATCTATCGCTGGAAAACCAACGTTAATGATTTCCTGCCTAATATTCTTAAGTCTTGAGATATATTCAAAAACATCACCTCCTTCAGTCAATTTTTGTTGTAACAATTTGAATTATAGATCAACTTTCTCTGATTCAGGCTAAGTATCAAACAGGCCTTTAAAAGTTTCCAAAGCAGACCATCCATCTGTAGCATTTTCTATATGGACATACATTTCATCATTCGCAAAAGGTTTAATAAGAGCTAAGGCTTTGACATTCTTAACTTCCCATTGTGCTAGTGCAGCTGGATCTGTGGGTTTATTCGGCTTAATATCTCCATCACATATACCCTGCCATAATTTGTTGTAAATGAGAGTGATTTTGATGAGACAGTGCCATGTTTTATAAGATTTTGTGCCTTCAAGTTTGTTGGAATCAGAAAACAAATGAATCAACTTAGACATTGTAGTGTTGAAGCTTTGCACCAAGAATCAGAACAAAAATCTCAAGATGGATAACACAACACACCACGCAAAAGGCATGATCTATCAGGGCTTGGCCTTGACCCTCGTATAGTCGTTTGAAGCAAGAGAAAAATGACTAAGCTTTGCACTTGGCTCTAGTCAATTTTTCAAAAATTACAAGGTAACTTTCAAAATTTGACTTTTACAATGATTCTGTTGAAAAGCTTGGTAAAAAAAGTTACCCCCCCCCCGAAAGTAAAATTACTTTGAGTTACAATGCCACACTTATCTCTCCAAAAACAAATTACAAATAAAATCTCCTTATTACTCCAAAAACGTTACTGCCCTAAACATTTACAAATAACCCCTCACACCTTATTTCTCCAGAAAATATTATTTTACAAATAAGAGATAATTCCTTATCTCTCCAAATTACAAATTACAAAATATAAGAAAAAACTTTATTACTCCAAATTGAAAACTATAAGACAAACTTATGATTCACCTTATCCCTCCATCTTTTCTTTAAAACTCCCATATATCATGCTTTTTTAAAAACCACATCCTTTTTTTTTAAAACAACCACATCCACATCATTTCTCTAAAACGCTCTTTTGTTTATCCACACAGGTAATTTTCAAGAATTAAATTCTAAACTTCCAAATAAAAATTTTAAACCATTTAATAGTTTTTAGGTTGTCCTCCATGCTGGTAATACAGAGCACTGGCTTCGCTGGCTGGCTGACTAGTAATGGTGGCTGGTTACATTTTCCACGATGAAGATCTCCTCAGGTTTCCAAGACCATTGGAGTTGATGACAGTCTTACTGTAACACAGAAGAAATGTCACCGGTCACTGTAACGTGAACCAAGAGCCACCATCTAACTGTGAAATTGGATGCAAAGTTGCAGATTCAAGACGCAGAATTCCTCTTCCGGCAAACAAATCCCATCAACCACAGTGTACTGCCTTGTCTTCATGGTGATTGATTAATTCATATTTTTTTGACATCAGATCGTGTCCTCCATCTTAACACGATTACTCCATCTTAACTCGATTACTCAAAAACTGGTTGCTGTGGCTACAAAAAATCTCAACGTTGGCAAACAATGGTTCAGTTTCAACTATAAGGAATGGTAACGTAGAATCAAGTGATGATTCAGAGAGGGATTTTGAAGAAGAAAAGGTAAAGAAGCCTTTGCAAACAAATGGTGCAAAGAAAATTGGTTTTATTTTTTATTTTTTTATAAAGGGAATCTAGTAGAAGA
Source organism: Pinus taeda (assembly GCA_000404065.3). Lineage (NCBI taxonomy): Eukaryota > Viridiplantae > Streptophyta > Pinopsida > Pinales > Pinaceae > Pinus > Pinus taeda. Next base: position 47,161 of record APFE031260397.1, read on the forward strand.
AAGTTGTGGTGATGATGACAGTGAGAATGAGCTGTCTGATGGGGGATCTAATAGTGCAGGATCTGAAGAAGAGATAACTGTTCAGAAGGTAAAAAAGAACCAACAACCACCAAAATTACCAGATTCTTCACATTGTCAGATTGGGTGCGGGAGTGCACAATGGATTTGCTTGCTTGTAGCAACCTCCACAGAAACGGATTCAACACTTTCGATAATAATTCAAAAAATTGGTTTTCAGATTTAAAAAATCTAAAATCAATAACATAATAAACTTCCTTTTCTTTATAAAAACTGGACAATTCTCATACCAATCATTCGTTGAACAATTCAATGGAGTTTTCCAAAAACTTGTAGAGCTAGAATCTCCTCCTCACATCCACTGCAGCATTACTGAAGCTTTGATACCACAATAATGGCAGAAGTGTCCTTAGACACATAATTTTATTAGTCAGAAAAAAATAATTACATAATTTGATTTTGAAAGAGTTTACACCCGAAGATCCAAACACTCTTGAAATGAGCTATTTATAAGCTCAATGTCCTAACTACCTCTAATTATGGATCACTTATTAAATACCAAGTGTCCAATTAAAAATAAATGTTATTCAAACCATCTAGCTAACAAATCTCCTAAAATAGAGCCTAAGATAGGACACTTTTGGAGAGTCATATCTTGTTACAACAATAGACTAATTCTAAATGTCTCCATTAAATAATTAAACATTCTAGAATAATAATTATTAATTTATTATCTTAAATTAATAATTATTTTAATCCAATTTTATAACCTATGATAATATTGTATTTTTGGATCATCTAACACATTTGAAGTAATTTTAATCCTATATTAACCTTTTTTTATCATAGTGTGAATTTTGAATCATGTATGCCAAATCGGAGAAGATTTAGAAAAATCCATATTTAAAACGATTGCATTGGACAGATAGGTATTTGTTGGAAAAAAATTCATTTTCTCGTGATGTTTTTTTTACAGGTTGAATGGATCTTTAGTTTTCATACTTGAAGTGAAATACCAAAAGCCAAGACCTTCATATGTGACAAAAGCCAAGACCTCGATAGGTGATGTAATCCATGTGTTATAAGTTTTGGAAGTTTCAGTTTATATTTTACCATTTAATTTATTCAAAATTTTGTAGAAATTTATTAAAACTATAAGTTTGAATTGTGAACTTTAAATAATTTAATTTAAATGTTCATTTTTTTCTAGATACTGAATCTATATATATAATTAAAACCTTATTTTATGTCATAAACATTAAAATTTTACCAAAAGTTCATTACATGTAGCCGAGGGAAAAAAAAAAAATCTATGAAGTAAAATGATACTTGTGTAAATAAAATGGAGAGTGCATTGAATTCTCATCAATGATGGATGGCTGATGACACACAAACAAAAATACAAAGATCTGTGAGAGAAGAAAATGCACATAAACTAGCAATATGGGAAAAAAGTAATAACTATGAAGTAAAATGATACCTGTATAAATAAAATGGAGAGTGCATTGAATTCTCATCAATGATGGATGACTAATGATTAAGATGCAAACAAAAACAGGAAGACCTGTGAGAGAAGAAAATGACCATAAACTAGCAATATGTAGATGAGTGTAATTGTTTAATTTCAATTGTTGTTGATTAAGAAAATTACATGAGAGGTTGGAACATTTCATTCTATTTTCAAATATGTAACTTCTGCTACTCGAACTTTGATTACATATCTATTTACAAAATTCCAATGCTGAAACCAATATAAAATGCCAAACTCCAATGTTGAAACCAATCTAAAATGCCAGCTTATTACTCTAGGAGCAAAAAAAAACTAATTACCCAAGGGTCGTAATGAAAATACCTTACAGTGTTGAATAGGGCTTATTACCCGAACACCATAACAGAAATACTTAACACAAAGCAATTTATATCGGAAGGATTGTAACAGAGCATACATGTAACCTCTAGCTCATTTAAACAGACAACCAAAATGCAATAAATAATATAAAATATTTATATTACCTCAGAAATGTTGAGCTTACGGTGCAACAATGTTTCCAAATCTTACCATAAGATGCGGGTTCAATGTTTAAGCATTAACATAAATGAGCGTTGGGAAATCCGCCAGATTCGACATTCCATACACATTTATTGTACATTGCTTAATTTAATGGGATTAATGTCAAATAGTACTACATTTTGGGTTGTTGTTTGCATGGTTAATATCATTGCATGTCATTTGTAGAAGGCTCTCATGGCTTGCAACATCTCGCCTTGTTTGATCCATTCGATCTAGGGTTGGCGATCCCAGAGCTCTCAGCAAATAGGGTTTCACTTTTTAACCACTCCTCTCATGTTCGATCACAAGTGGTGTCATTTGGGTGATGTCGCTCTCTCATTTTTCAGCTCTACAACTAAATCGATCCTTCGGTGCATTAAGATATTTTTTGCTTGTTCGTTTCGATTTTGATGGGGTTTTGTGCCATAATCCATCCAACAGGGACTTTGCTACAAATGTTTCCTCATTTTTCTTGGATGCTTGCCTCTTACTATTTCTACATTTTTCTAAATTGATCACTGATATTTGCTTTTCTTAGGTTCTTGGCCAAGCGGTATATAGTCTAGAATTAATATATCTCAGGTATTCTCTTGTAATATTTTCAGTGATTTAATTATCATCTCGTTTAGTAGGGTCTCTAATTTCATTTTGGTTTCTAATCCATTCTGTGTGTGTTAGTAGGTACTATCACATGTGCTGACACCTAATCCTCTGCGATTGGGTGAATTTGGAATGCGAACAATCATCAAGAAGATGAAATGAGCAGTCAAATTCTTGTATATAACAATAGCTACCTAATGAAATAGACGAATCAGTTTTACTGTCTTTGGAGAGTTACTGCATGGCCTGACATGGTACCAGAGCCAGTTCTTAAAATAGTTGTAACTCCCTTCATTTCTGCTGCTGTCCTATGTCGTTCGGACCTGAGCTCTATCCTCAAATGCCTCTGTCGTTCTGCCATACATGCGCTGCAGTGAATTCGCTCAGAATCCAAAACCGTTCCATATTCCTGCACCTATGGGCTCTATCCATTAACGCATCTGTCATTTGTATTAATGCATCTGAAGTTCTTCAGAGTCCATGACACCCTTTACAAAGTTAAGCTCGTGGATTGAAATGGATTTTGGCACGCATTCGTTCTGGCGTATGTTGTCTGTCTGTATTTAAAAAAAAAAAGTGTTGTCTGTTAGTGGGCATTGAACCCAAACTGGTGCCTCCACGCAGCAAGGGCCTGTCTCATTTTTTTATATTTTTTAACGCTATATTGGTATGGTAGTTGAAACTGAATCTTATAATTTAACGTTGTATTGGTAACGGTATCAGAGCTGAGCGTGAGTTTTTAATGCTGTATTGGTATCCTACCTCGGCTTTGCTTTAAGAAAATTGACGAAAAGGAAGAGTCCAAATGGGTAACGCACAAGCTGGGTGCTGTGGCGATCACATAATCATTCAATATATTTGCATTTTGATTTCTGTATGTATACAGTCGTTTGTATATTCATATGTGCAGGCGGTGTCAATTGACAAAGTTTAATGATTCTTAATTGTTGAAATGACGGTACGTGGGTCAAACTTGGGTTAAGAGTAGAACCCAACAGTTTAATTGCCCATGTCCCCATGTATATCTGAAGAATAATCCATTCTAAAAGCATAATTAATCAGAGCTGAGCTTTTGGCTTGAGAGCGAAGCAAGATCGATTTGTTCTTTCTCTTCTGTGTGAGTGCAATCCATGGAGTAATTTACATTTCTCTAGCTTGATAAGTGTTGTTTTGTCAAGTGCCAAAGTGATGTTTTTTCAAGTTTCAAAGCGTTGTTTTTTCAAGCACCAAAGCGTTTTTTTGTCAAGTTTCAAAGCGTTGTTTTGTCAAGTGCCAAAGCGTTGTTTTTTTCTCATTCAAATCATTTGAATGGTGGATAGTTTCTGGTGTCAAGTGCCAAAGCGCTATTTTTTTTCATTCAAATCATTTGAATGCTAATGTTATCCTACTGCGTCCTAAAGTTAGAGCATTAAAATTATTGAAGTGATATGTACATAATATTTCAATGAAATGTTGATATCAAACATTGGAAGGATTTGAAGAAATATAGTGCATAAAGTATTTTTTTTCTATCAGTAGAAGTAGTCTTTTACAGAATGCATTCAATCATCTTTATCATAGGAATAGTTCTCACCGGCAAGGAGAACTATCCTGATTGGTCCAGGATGATACAACACATCCTCATCTTCAATGAGTTGTGGAAAGGAGTGTTTGTCGGAGAAGGAGAAAGTGACCCAAAAAAGCCCACCTCAGACAAAGAGCTCGCCATTTAATAAAACAAGAACAACAAAGCCTATGCATTAATCATAGCATCTATAAATAAGGAGGTGATTCACCACATTTCATCATATTCAATTGCCTTTGAAGCTTTACAAAAGCTGAAAGAACTCTATGACTCACATTTGGCACTTGAAGTCGTCCAACTCATGATTAAAATCTTCACTCTTGAACTGCAAAATAATGATCCTGTTGCTCTTGCATCTGAAATAAAGTATATAATTCATGATATCAAATCCACTAAGACTGAGCTAGATATCTCTCTTATTTCCTTTCTCAAGGCACTTTATCCTATATACTCCAATTATCTTGAGCCTTTGGAAGCAAATAGAAATCTCAAAGATATAACCTTTGACTCTCTTGTCAAAAAGTTTTCTGAAAGAGAAAAAGCCTTTGGAAAGAAGATAGCCCCTGAATCGTCTGAAGAGACTGTGTGCCTTGCTCATAAAGAAAAGCATCCTGCTCAACATTCTACAAGAGGAAGAGGTGGATGAAGAGGAAGAGGAAGATATTTCAGAGGCAGGGGGGCAGACATTCTCAAGGAGAAAAGGAAGACTTACATTGTATTCACTGCAAAAGAAATGGATCACATGATGCCTCTACATGCAAGCTACCATGGGACAAAATTGAGCAGAGAAGAAACCAACAGAAAGGTA
>APFE031260397.1:68142-101068 GCA_000404065.3 Pinus taeda
GAACTGGACAGTCATCCAGAAGATGAACTGATCCGTCATATTTATGTATATAAATGTATGTTAGCTAATGAATAAAATTATCAGTTTCTCTCGCTCATTCTAGAGTTACCCTGGCCTGACACCAGGAATGGATTTAGGGAATACATCAAAAAACTCCTTAATAATAGGGATATTTTCCAAGCATGTCATTTTACTCTAGGAATTAGTGTATCCTACCTAGATAATGTAAATCTGACAACAATTCCAAATACATTTTCTCAACTGGCTAGCAGTAATAGGACACAACTTAATATTTTTCTTGATTCCTTGAATTTCTTTTCTCTGCCCTCACTCAGTGATATAACTTACATTTTTCTCCTTACAATCAACTAGGGACCAATGTTCTTCCAACCAATCCATCTCTACTAGTATATCATATGAACCCAAAGGGGGTATATTAAGGTCAACATATATTGAATGTCATGAAATTGTTATAAGACAACAATCTGTTTTTGCAGTTACCCTTCTCTTTGCCCCTGTGGCTAATTGAGCTAACCAAGGTTTTGAAAGTTACTACTCTACACCTGACAATTCTCTATGATCTTAGGACTAACATAGCTTAGGCTAGCACCTAGATCAAACAAAACAAAGACAGGTTTATTGTAGGAATTTATAGGGTAAGTTCCTCAGACAGAACACCAAAAGGACACCGCTCACAAACAGATCACAGATCAATACACCAATATTTTGATGTGGTTAAAACCCTCATAGAGGGAAACAATCCATGGCCTGCGCCAACGTGGCTACTACAGGCAATTTATTAGTAAAAGAATGAAAATTTACATAAGCTTCTCTCATTGATGGTTAACCTACAAATGACCCTCCATGCACTTTAAATAGAATTCATGGACCAATCGGGTGTCAAGCCACAGATCAAGTGTCAGTAATACCGAGGAGAGAATGAACCGTCGGATCACTACATATCGTGACCGTCAGATTGTAAGTTACAAAATGTACAACGGTAAAGAAACACACTTTACCTAACTCTATACCTAACTCTATACTAGACCAAGTTGAACTTAACTATTCCTATGTGTCGGAATATCCGAATATCCTAACAGTGTGGCTGGTTTCCATTGATGTCAACCTCAACCTGGTTTCTTGGGTTGCAGGTGTGTTGGATATGCATATGTATGTGTGGTTGCAGGTGGATTGTCTATGGATGATGGTGTGTCACACTAGTTTGGAGTCCCTCTCATGATGATGATGATATGATGGCATGTTGCATTAGCTTGGAGGTCAGATGATGTTGTTTTATATTAGATTGGAGGCCTTCCATGGTGATGGTATTCTTGATCATGTTTTTGCATACAAATGTTGATGGCTACTACAGAGTTTAGAGTTGAGGAGCCTTGTTGATTAGGTCTTCCATGTTGACATGTTATACATTGGGCTTAGAGAGGATCTACATGTGAATGTGTATGCTTCATATGGTTGTGCAAGTAATGGAGCATGCTTAACAGGTATTGGAGTTGCATATTGATGGTAGGGATGTTGTAGAGAAGTTTGATGGCTCAATTTCTTAGCATGGTTGATAGTTGGCATCCTATTCAAACTAGTTTGACTTGGGATGATGACGGATTTGTTGTAGTGAATTAGTGACATGTTTCAGAGATGTTAGAGACTTCTAGAGATACTACATATGCTATTCAAGATATGGAAGAGTTTTCGAAAAGTTATGATCTGATGAAACATATTTTTGAGTCTCCTATGCCATAGTTGCATGCATGATGGGTCAACGGAGTGGTTTTAGGCTCTAGCCACTAGCAGGGCAAGCTCAAGAGAGTATTTATATCTCTAGTCACATGGACAATAGTGTTATGGGAGTGATTGATGGTTTCACAAGTGTTGCTACGCATTCCATGTGGTGCTCAGCTTATTTTGGTGTTGTGGCGATGTTATTGATTAAGATTTTTCGACATATGGTCGGAAAATTTTTGTGGGCCTTATAGAAGCTGATAAAGGTTGAATATATCAAAGGGCTAGTGGAGTTAGTGATTTATTTGGTCAAGAAGCCTTTCTCAACCAAATATTAAGTGTGTGAAAAGAGTTGATGAGTCTTACATAACCTGTAACATTTATTGAATTACTCAACATCAAAAAATGATAAATAGAAGAAGGTTGTGAGTCTATTTGGTTGGTTTCTTGGAGAGTGAGTGAGTATGATATTGTGAGACACTTTTAGTGAGTACAGTATACAACAACTGCTTACATATTTTATGTAGATATATATCAAATATTTGTGATTAGAAATTAGAGATGGAGTTAGGAAGAAGATTTAGAATTTGTGTGTTGGTTGTGGAAGAATTTTGGTATCTTTGAGATGTGTTTGTGAGTATTGTTTTGGTGAGAGTAGAATAAAAGAAATTCCATCCTCCAAGTCAGTTATTGATTCATATTTTATGATCATAATGCTAGAGCTGTTGGGTTTCTCATATTGAGTGAATTGAGAACCCAGTTTGAAAATATATTAAATGTGGTTCGCATGGAGGAAGTGAAGGCTTTAATATAGACAATGATTTGGCTGGTTCAATAGTAGGAAGAGTTTTCTCCATCCAATAGGAGTTGGATAGTCCAATGGTGGTTGGGTTAGGACCATTGGTCATGGGAGCTTCTAGCAGATGGTAGTCCGTAGATCCACGAGAGAAATAAAGTTATGAATTGATAGATGCCAACATAATTTAGAGGAAGCTAAGTCTTATGGATTATGGTTGTAAGCTAATCTATTAGTTTTATTTAGTATATTAGTAGAATATTTGAGCAATGCAACAACAAAAGGGTGGTTTTCTCTCGAAAGGGTTCCACTAGAAATACTTGTGTTCGTGTGTGTGCATGCTTGTATTTCCCATGGTTATTTCTCATGATTGTTATGATTTCAGTTTCTTGCCACATATATGTTTTGATGAACTAATGTTATGGATGTGTATGAATAATCCACATCGAGGTAAAAGTATAATTTGGATAAAACCAATATAAAGGACATCACTACTGATTCACCCCCCCCCCCCCCCCCCCCCCACCTCTCAGTAGTGAATATATTTCCAACAATTGGTAACAGATCTAGTGCTCTTTAGTGAAGCTTGACTGCAGAGAGTAGATTTTGGATCATGGCTAGAAGTAAGAAGAGGATGTCTCAAAAGTAAAAGAATTCAAAGAAGGAAGAAACCAATCCGTTGCAATAGAAGCTACAAATTCAGAAGTTTCAGCCAAATCAGATGATGAGCCTCGGTATTGCAACAAGAATGCTACAACTCCTAAGGCTACCAACTTCAATTATCAACCTGGGGTTTGTACAAACTTAATAGGTATCGGAACTATATGTGTAGCATAGAATTCATGTTTCCTTTTTTTTCATGATTTAATGTAGTGCATATACTGAAATAAAATCCTAAACTAATTGCAGAAAATGAAATGCTCGAAATGGAAACCTTAGCCTATTGCAAGAAAGAAAGTACAAGGAAAGAAACCTATTCTAATTTCATAAAGTAAAGATCACGAAATAAATGTCAACCATTACATTTCAAATAGGTTAGATCCATTAACAGAGTTCATTGGATGTGGCAATCAATAAAATCATCATTATATTATCCAATTCATAAATTTGTCCATTAACCCAAAATCGCTGAAATGTTTTGCATGGGTAAAGAGGCAAGTCCTAAGTGGTATTTAGTCTTTCATAATCATTGATTTAGAGCATAGGGTTATTTATTCAACCCTAAGGGAAAATAACCAAGCTTATTTAGTGAATATGGGCAAGTATATGCATGTTGGAAGGCTACTACAGGGTTTCCTATAGTACTACTATAGGAAACAATATATTTTCTATATAGAGTTATCATTCACCAAATGACCAACCAAATAAAATCCAAATTGGAGGGGAATTAATTTTTTTATTGACTAGGATTTATTAGGTCTCCATTCCATGTGAAATCACTCAAAAATACCTTTGTTAACCCATTCTAAAAAATGGCGGAATATGACTAGTCTAAAATCTAGAAATTTGAGAACAAGTGAGCTAGTAAATCTATCAAATGCCTAACCTAATCAAGTGAAAATTAAATGGGGTAGTTTTTATTATTAACTAGAATTTTGGTTTTATCTAATGCAAGTGTAATAAACTCTATTGAATCTCGTTATCATGCTCTAAAAAATAACAAAAATTCATTGTTATTTGCCACAAAAGATTTCTAGAAATCTAGATTTGGGAATAAGAAAACTAATCCAAGTAGTTCAATGATTACTATGACCTTCAAAAAATTTTCCAAGGATGAAATTATGCTTCTGATCCTAAAAAATAACTTACTTCAACCATTTAACCCAATCCTACAACAAGAAATCATTAACACTAAATGCAGAAGAAAAAAAAAAAAAAAAGAACAAAGAGATGCATGTGAATGAGAAGTGAAAGGAAGAAAAGTAAATGATAAAAAAGGTCTATGAGGCTCTTGGGATGGCCAAGCCCAAGGAAAATCAGAGTCCTATGAAGGATATGAAGATTTAAAAGCTGAACATGTCACCAATCTCCATTATTTCCATCAATACAATTACATCCCTACAAGAAATGACAATGGAGCTGCAAAAATACAAGTTCTGTCCACAAGAAGACTAATAAAAATCTACATCTAGAGGAAACTTTGACTTGGAACTTATAAAAAAATCATTAGGAATCATTCCCCATGAAAGGAGGAAGCTTTCCCCACCAAAATCACTTGATTAGTTGATCTGGTTCCCAATACTAAGAATCTGCATTAAATGATAGGGAACACATTCCTAGATTTTCTCAACCATTGGAGCTCCACAATTTGTGCCATAATTCCAGAATATATTTTTGATTTATTATTTATTGATTCTCCTATAGTAGGGAGCAAGTCCCTAGATTATCTCCTCCTCCAAATCTTCATAATCTGCCCAATATTCTCACAATATTCCACAAAAATAAATAATATTAGGCGAACACATGCAATTATCCATAAAATTTCCTAATGAACATATTAAAGTTAAAAATACATGACCTAATGCAAAAATAGAGGTTTAATGTGTTGAAGGATGGTCAGATGATCCTTCATTTATTTCTAATTTATAGGCATGGGCCTTAATTTATGTCTAATTTAGAGGCCCATCATACCCCCCTGATGAAAGTGTTTCTCATCCTTTGAGAAACTTAGTGACCTCACTATGCTTCATTCATGGCCCTAGTGGCCTCTCTCTTGTGCATTCCTCAATCATTTTTCTTAAGAATTTTGGTTGTAAGTTCTGCAAGGCCAAGCACAAAAATGTAGTTTTTTTTTTGTTTTTCATGATTGTTTAACAATCTTTCAAGCTAAAAAAGATAACTTTCCTCTTTGCAAGTGAAATGCATTGGCTTGTAGATCCATTTAATTCTTATCCTCTCCATTGAAACCTTCATTCCATTTTCACTCATTTTTCCAAAACTATTTGTGCATAGAAAAAATCATAGTGTTTCTTAAGACCATTATCCTACCTTCTTCCCCTTATTCAAGATGGGTTATTGGATATTTTTTAGTTTGGAAATGTGTTCCACCTCATTTTCCAACCTTCTACTACCTTGTTATACCATTTGGACACCTCTGAAACCTTCAAAATTCCTTTAGACGAGAACTCTGACACCCTGTAGTAATTCCTGTAAAAACCACAGGAAACCCTGTAGTGGTTCCTATAGTACTATAGGAAACCTTGTAGCAGTTCTTGTAGTACTATAGGAAACCCTATTTAAATATGTTTTGAGTAGAAATAATATTATGAGCCTAGGGTAGGCCCTCAACATGACTTCCATGCCTTTCTCTCATTTCTATAACATCTTTTGGGCCTTGGACAAAAGCTAGAAAGAGATTAGAGACCTCTTGGAAAACCTCTTTTCATCACTACAGTTTGAGTTATGTTTTGATGGTGAATTCCTTATTTCCTTTCGTTGTCTTCTTATTCTGTTTTGTGGCCTAGATAATTGCTTAACAACATAGGAGTTATTTGTTTTGAAGGTCTCTCTTAGGCACTGCCATTTTTGGTTTTAGCACAATTTGTTCCTTTCTTCCTTCTTGTAGCATTATTCTACCTTCTTGTAGTAGTCATTCCTTCTTCCTTCAGGGTTTTCTAATTGTATGGGAGTGATGAGAAACGATGTATAGGGGTCAGAGAATGATGATGCTAGGTCTCAGAGGGAGTAGTGTAGGTTTGTGAAAATGGAGAGGATGATTTGTTTTTTTTTTTTTTCAAGAAATTTTTAGGGTGAGGCAGAGTGTAGGGTTTGTTCTTGAAAGATATTAATTTTTTCTTATGAAATGGGATGGATGAATTATGGATAGATAGTGGATATGAAGTGAATGGAGGGCTTGGAGTGCTGTGGTGACTTGTCCTTTGTACAAATTTCTTGTTTTAACTATTATCGCCATTCCTCATAATCATAAACCTTCCTAATTTGACTTTTCCACATTCCATGAGTGAAGGAGTGAGTTGCAATTAACTAGTTGAACATGGTTGAGACTGCTGACCCATCCTTAGATTATAAAACCTCATGTCTCATGCATTGACAACAAATTTCTAACTATAATATGCTCAAGAGAAGAGGTCAATAATATTGCATACATGTACCTACTTAATGGTTGTTGGAGAGACATGCATGATGTTGCTGAGTTGATGATTGATCCATGATCCTATGGAGGTGATAATTTCCTTTGTTTTCATCTACATAGGTCTTCATAGCTTGATGATTCTAAACCTCTGTCTTCCAGTTACCATGAGCAAGCTATCCTAGTCAAATGCAGCCTTCTTGGAGTGATGGTCTTGTCCATGGGTGATTTTTACCTTCCCTAAACCTTATTCCACCATTAGACACCTTTACCACATTTCTTTATACCTTCCCTACCATCTCCTATGCTTTCGGCCTATTTCCTGTAGTAAAACAAGGCATCCTGTAGTAGAACAAGGACATCCTGTAGTAGTACTACAAGAAACAACATATTTTCCTTGTTTTGTCCATATCTCCCAAATGGTAGAATGGATTGACCTAAAAATTTATGAGCATGTTGCCGGAATCCTTATGCACCTCCCCATTAAAAAAATTGGCCAATGGATGCATGAATCTCGAGAAAAATTAAAATGGTTGAAGTTGATGGAGGCTGATTTCTTGGAAATTGTGAACTAGAATTTTCTGAAATTGCTTGGGCATGTTACCATCATCCATATGCATGTCCCCATGAAACAAAAATTTAAATCGATGCATGAATACAAAGAAAATTAAAAAATGGTTGTAGGTGATGGAGACCAATTTCTAAAAAACTGTGCACTGGAATTTGCTAAAATTGCTTGAGCATGTTACCATCATCCATATGCATCTCCAACTAAAAAAACTTGGAAAATGGATTCATGGTTTTCAAGATATGACAAAAATAAATTTCTATTTCTTGTAGTAAAACAAAGCATTCCTGTAGTATTTTAGGACATCAAGGAAAATTGTTATCACCAAAAAATTGATCATCCAGCCTAATTTAATAGATGGATCAAAGTACACCATGTAAAGCCCATGTTACCATAGTAAATTGATTTCACTATGAGAAATTACTTAATAAACCACCTTTGTTAAGTAATTTATAGTTAAACCCATGAAGAATAAGTAAATAAATCATTATTTATTTGATTTTCTTCTAGGAATAATTAATTAAACCATTGTTCAATTATTATTCCTTGTCATATTTGATCCAATCATGAAAAATAAACAGATACATCATTAATTATCCTATTTTTATATAAGAATTAATTATTATTCTTTGTCAAATTTGACTAAATCCCTTAGGAATAATTAAATAAATTTGTAGTTATTTATTATTCCTTAACTAATTCCTTGAGATGACAAATAAATCATTTATTTATTTATTATTTCTAAATAAAAGTTTAAATACTTTTTCCCTCCTAAAACAAATATAATAAAATATTCTAGGTGGTTATTCCAAGAATGGGATCAATAATATTTTATTATTGCTCATTATTCGATGATAACTCAATATTTTATTATAAATATAAGGGTTTTCCATTCATTATTCACTTTTGATTATTTTCATTGTTACACTCACTCTTGTAACTCTGATTATTTTCATTGTTGCACACCATATTTTTACTGTGTTTTTGCATTATAGAGGAGAGAAACTCTACCCAAGTTAAAGATGTTTGAGGATAGCCAAGAACCCATCCCATACAGGGGGACTGGTAACATCTATTTGTTCCCTTCACGTGTGTTATAATAAAATTATTCTTTACATATATGGTTTCCATTAGATGATTGGAGTTATTACTCTTTATTTTTGTTGTTTAACTATGATTGTGGCATAGATCCAGACTTTGGCAGGTTTTGTTTCTATCAGTTGTTGCAGATCTACAATGTTTAGCAGCCATTTATATTGTTGATATTGTTTTTCATCCACAATATTAAGTGGGTTCTTTTTGTACATCTTTGAGAAAAAAACAACAAAATTGGCATCTCCATTGAGTTTTATACTTCAAATCTAGAAACCTGGGTGACCTCTAATTTTTAGCTTAGGGTTTCTTTTTATTTTTTTTCAATTCTCTTAATGTTTCCTAGTTTTTTAACCCTAGATCTATTAAATTTCTGACTTCCGCAAGCTTTCTGCTTGTTTTCGCAGCTCATAGGAACCAACCATGACAAAGATGACACTTTTTTCCAAGATTTGCCAACTGGGATCCATGGAGCAAAAATCACATTTTTTGGACCAAAAAGTATGATCTGGAGGCTAGGACGCACATATCAGCCCAAAAGTGTGATCCCTACAGAGAAACAGGTCAGTATCTGTGATTTCTGGGTTTTAGGGTTTTTCTCAGATCTATTTTTGGGTTTTTCAGAGAGCTTTCTACTGGGTTGTTTGACCTGTGTCTCATCCTTCTTAGACCTTGATCCACTTTGATTTACTTGCGGAAGTTGAATTTAGCCTACCCGAGGGCTTCTAGTACATTTCCACCTTTCTAGGAGGAGTTTAGCTTAGTGAGTAGTCCAAGTTTCTACAACGCTTTCAGCCACATTTTCCATATATGTATCCTTTTTGTTTAGATATGTTAAGATAGGTTGTTACTATCCATAGTTTCACTTTTAAACTTGTTTGGTCATTTCCTTAGGGTCCCGTCGATTGCCCTAGGTGTTACACCCATCTCCCTATCTTTTTGCAGTGATCTTCCTCTCTGGTTTTTTGCTATTGCATCACTACTTTCCAGCATCTTAGTGTCACTTGATCCTAGTCACACTAACATTTAGATCCCTTTACCATTTCAGTGTATTTTCCATCAATTTAGCCACCAACCAACACAGTGTTTGCAAACCCTATTTGGGTGGGGTTTAGTTAATTGTTTTGTTGTTCATTATCTGTTATTTATTTCAATTTATTTTCAGTAACATTTTTTCTTTTTACAAACACATATGGGCTTAATCAATTAATACACTTGCACATACAAGAAAACCTTAAGTGAAGGGTGCTTGGTTTACATTGCCAAGCCAAGACTTAACATAATAAATTTATCTCCCCTGATTGAGACAAAGACATATTGTTGATCTCCCTTCACCATTTCCATGTCGTGTGTGTCCTACACCAATTGTGCCACCAAGATGTTTGTCACGGAGACTGTTATGCCTTCACCCCAAGTTTACGCTTGGGCATATTACCCCTCCCAGGCATGTTCAAGTTCATAGCCCTCTGAGTCCCCACACCAACTCTTGTCCTGGTTCATCTAATTCCTCATATGATTCCAAGCCTCCTGTTAGTGTCAATATTATCTGCCTTTCATCATTGATCAAATAGGCTTTTACCAAGTCTGTCAGGAGCCTCAAGGTCAAATTTTATTATGTCACTAGGTTTATAGAGTAAAATTTGGTCACTAGCTAGTTTGTCTAGGAATGTTTTCATTCTTTTGGAAAAATCACACATGCTGGTCGCCTAGCTCACTCAGATGAAGGTATCATAATAAAAGGGATGTTTTCATTATATCAGTCATCATCATTACCATTCCACTCAGTCCCATGCCTTCATTAAGTCATTAGGGTTTCAAGGTCCATGATCACCATGTGTAAATCTAACATTAAATGAATCATGACAAGTAGCTCTTTGACATTAGCTTGATGAATTTTCACAAGTTCTTCATGATTTCAGTCTCAAAGGTTCTAGAAGAAGAATTTTCAGTGTTCAAAAGGTAAAAGGCAACTCAGGTTTCAGCTCTCCAAAGTGGGTGAGTCTTAAAGGTGAAAAATTAGTTTTTGAAAAGGTATGTGGGGCCCATTTATATTTAAAAGGGAATCATACTTACCTATAAAAACCCAAAAGGTCTCCAACTAACTTCATTTGCCTTTTATTTTCCTTTATTCATCGAGATCTCCCCTCCATTGGTGAAAAAACATGGGTTTCTAGGCAAAATTAGCCAAAATTTGCAGGCGCTGCACTCCCAGAGACTGCGCTGTGCTTCTGAGGCCGACACTATTCTTTGGCATTGCACTTCCATACATTGCACTGTGCTTGTGCTAGAGGAGCCTGAAACCTTCCAAAATTCACCCAAAATCAAATTTTAATCTTGCAACCTAGTTTTTTCCTAATCTAAGCTTCTTTACAAGTAAGTACATCACTTTACTTACCTTTTTCCTTTAGCAAGATGAATTCAAATGAAAGATTTCTTCATCTAGGTTTTTAGGTGAAATTTTCATGCTATAAGCTAGGGTAAATGATGTTTTGTCTAGTTTTGATATTATAAACATGAAAATCTTCCATCTCACACTTCTATACATGTTTAAAAAATACATTTTTACTCACTAAACAACCTATAAATCATCAAATTACCTCACTTATAATTAAACCATAGCTCATACCGAGAAGTTTGGACACATTTCCTAGAAGCTCTATTTTTCAATTTCTCATATGCATTACTTTCACCTCATTTCATCTCATTTAAACTTCATGAGTTGCTTACAGTCCCTATTCATCTCCTAGAAATTTCCTTACCATTATTTCCACTCTTCAAACCCATCATTTCATCTTTTCACTCATCACTCAGTTTTTTTTTTTTCCATTTTCTTGTGTCTAGGGCTTCTATCATCATGGAGGGAGATTCTTCACCAGAGAGGAAAAAACACCATAAAGGAGGTAAAATTCTCAGATATGAACCTACCAACTACAATGAAATGAATTCATCACCCTTCATCAAGCAGTGTTTTGAAGATGTAAATTGTCCAGAGTTTTGAAAGAGGGTGTGTGAAGTAGGTTTTCATGAACAGTTGATAGATTGGATCACCACTTATCTAAAAGGGGAAATGGCCATCATAGCTGGGGTTGAATTCACATTTTCAATGGCTGTTATTTCACTTGCTATAGGGATACCTGATCATGGAGAATATTGGTTTAAGGGCATGAATTTGGATCTTGAACATTACATATCCTTCTTGAAAGCACCCTACAGGAAGACTCATACACACATCATCCCATTTAGGTACCTATTGGAGAAGTATGATCCATTAATGAAGGTTTTCATGAATTTTTTCACATGTGAGGGAAGGTTTTCTAGATTGTATGCCTATCACATCCGACGTCTAATGCACTTCACAACTCAAAAACCTCTCAACATGTGCAATTATCTGTGTAGATGACTTGCCAAAATGTCTGAGAGGGTACAACTAAAAAAAAAAAGAACATTATCCTAGTATTTTTCATCATAGTTTGATAAAGGTTTTAGTTCTCCATCAGCTTGCAGAGAAAAACATGACATGGGATTCTTTCATGGAGACAACTTTGAAATGGCATGAGACTAATGTTCTAGTTCAACATCCAAACATGCCAACATAACAGATGGAGGTAGGATCATCAAGCCAATCAATGGAGGTTCCTAAAGCACCTAGAACTACGGTGACTAGGATGTATCAAAGGGGAAAAGGCTTGTGTTTACTTCTCATGTTGAGAAAGGGGCCAAGCCTTCTACATCAACAAAACATGGATCACAGGTATAGGATAAAGACTTGATTAAGCATGAATTTGAGTTGGTGGACTTGGAAATAGAAAATGAGCCTTCAAACATGTATAATACTATCAAAGAGAAATATCTTCATATTAGAGAACTCATGGACAATATGGCAAGG
Organism: Pinus taeda; assembly: GCA_000404065.3. Lineage (NCBI taxonomy): Eukaryota > Viridiplantae > Streptophyta > Pinopsida > Pinales > Pinaceae > Pinus > Pinus taeda. The sequence goes on from APFE031260397.1 coordinate 80,312, forward strand.
GCAAGGTTTGTTATCTCATTCCTAGAACAATAAAACAATCAACTAAAAGCTAGACAACTCATCATGGAGAAAGAGCAAGCTAAATTGTTGCAAAAAGAAAGAAAAGGCAAAGAAGTATTGGAGTCTAGTGAACCTGAGGAAACTGAAAAACAAGGAAAGAAAAAGAGACCAAGGACCAAGGGACTCAAGAAGGCATTGAAAGAGGAGAAAAACACATTTTTCTAGATGAAGACCTAGACATGGAGGACAAAATTGCATTAGAGATCAATGAGGACAAGGAGTATTGGTTAGGCAAGGTCAATGATCACTTGGAGAAGCTTATTGACAAAGCCAATAAAGATAACCAACTACTAAGGCACATGGCAAATCATTATCAAACCAGAAATATGATTTGTAACATCAAGGTCCAACAATTGGAAAACCAACTCAAAGAAACCCTAAAAGGCCAAAATGAGAGGGATAACTTAGATATGCATGCTGAAGCATCCATGAGGGCTTAACATACATCATTTTTCAACTCGTGACCAATTTTGGAGGAATTTTGAGCATTTTTGGTATTTTGGCTATTTTGGTGCCTAATTCAGAAAATTGGCTAGTCACAAAAGGCACTGCACTTTTTCCTCAGGCATCCAAATGATAAATGGTTTGCAGTTTTGGAAATACCATGGCATCTTATCAAAACCCATTTCATCGAATTTTTCAAAGAAGGCCCAATTTTTTAGAAATAGGAGAAAAAGTGGTAAAAAATCAGCATTCTGCCCCTCTTTTTGACAAGCGCTGCACTTCTAGAGACACGTTGGGAGAATGAATTTTTGAAGGCCTTCCCATGGATCATTTTAAAAAATTCAAGGTTTTCTGGAATCTAGACTTGAAAATATAGTTGACCATTTTTTCATATCTTCATTTGGACCTTAGGAAGGCACTTAAAGTGGGCTCAAAGTTGGCGTTGCACTTCTGCAAATATCTGTGTTTTTCATTTAAATTTGAGTGTGTAAATTTCCTAGTTTTCAGCTTGACTTGGCCAAGGTAAAAAATATTAATGTAATTGAAGTTAGTTTGAGGTTAGATGATGTAAGAATGAATAAATAGACATTATAGGTTTTTTTTATGGTTTATTAGGCCTCATTAAGGAAGGAAAATCCAAAGCAAATTCTACAAGAAGTGTTTGTATTTGACCTTCTCACTCTCACTTGTTGGTTGAGAGAATCTTGGAAATAGTTCCAACACCTAGGAATTTGAATCCTAAAGGTGGGGAAGTGGTTCAATTGAGTCTGCATGTATCATTTCTCGTTCACAGAGAAGGGTTGGACTTTTGTGGAGAAGCCTTGCATGTTTATCTTCTCTTCAGCTAATACAGGAGCAGTTGCACCTATATTTCAGGAACTCTAGTTTAGTGAGTCTATGGTGTTTGTTTTCTCTTTCTATCATTTTGTAATGGATAAATCATCTCTATTTACATGCTTTATCTTCTCGCTATGAATTTCCTTGCAGTTATATAGACATAAATCTTGAATTTAAGTTCTATTTATGTGGAATTCATACTTGTGTTTCCTTTCTTCTAAAGATAATGAATTCATGCTTTCACATGCTCATTAGCATATTTTAAGCTCAAAAATATATATTACATTGAAAAAAACTCTAATTTCACCATAACACACTGATATCTAGCTCCTCTTTATACTTGTCTTTGCATACTTGAAGCCTAGACCTAATTACCTGCTCTAAACCCTAGTCTAGCAAATTTAAAAAACCTAAATACATAATAACTCAAAACAAACTTATATATCTAGCCTAAAACATGTCTCTTTGCATATATTCATTAACAAATACTTTGAGAGATCCCTCTCTAACTCAATAGGGTTAGCTACTGAGTTGAAAGTGGTTCGAGATTACCTCTTTCGATCTCCTCATCAGCCTAGGAAATTGTAGAGGATAACACCTCCTTCACTGCATATCATCACCCTGTCTGGACCCACAACTGGTGTATGAACCTAACTTGGTGTTGGCTCCGGTTCTATATCGGTGGTCACATCAAGCAGAAGAATCTCAAGAACGATTCCGGCAACCCCCATGATCCCCTTTATGGATGGGTTAAGTATATCAGATTTTAACAAGTTGATAAATGACCCGATACACCATGATGCTACTTGGACCTCTATGCCAACTAAGCTTCCCTCAGAAATCCTGAAGTTTAAGGGTAATGCTGGAGAGGATCCTACCAACCATGTCTGATCCTTCCACATGTGGTGTTCGTCCAACTCCATAACTGATGACTCCATTTGTCTTTGGCTATTCCAACACATTCTTAGTGGAGATGTTGCAAAATGGTATGTAGACCAACTCTCCGCATCTCATTCCATTTTCGCGATGCTTGCTAAAGCATTCCTTTCATATTTATAGTTACCTCTCTGGTACAACACTGGTACATAGCTGTTGACCACATTTTGTCAATCCTCTGCCACTTGCCTTTCTGACCATGTTCAAGAGTGGTGTTTAAGGAGGATCACATGTCATGCCCCACCTTTCGAAGACCGTGTTTATCTAGATTGGTTTGTTAGGAGCCATTCATCTCCCATTGGAAAATATGTCGCATCCCATTTTCCTTAGACCAAGGAAGAAGCTCTCCAAACCACTTTATGATACAACCTAATTTATTCACAATTTGGTTATGTCTATACCGTCATTCCGGAGCTCCCTCATCCTAAAAGTGCCAATGCACCAGGGGCATCTCATGCCGTTGATGGTATCATTGGATCCCTTTTACAGTATTTGCCATATACTTAGCAAAGTTATGGTTACCCGTAGGGGGCACTAGTTCCTCCAACACTTATGCCCCTCTTGCTAGCAACATGTTTCCAAGGCCCCAACCCATCTACCAAACTATTGCTCCTCCTTATGCATAGCCTAGTACTCCAGCCCCTCTAGCATTAGCACCGTAGCCTCCCTTGCATCCTGAGCCCCAATAGCCATCGCTCCCTCAGGGTCAAGTGTTTGCATAAAAGAGTGCTACCAATCCCCCAAATTCAAAGAAAAATAATAAGGGGAAGGGTAACAAGGGTAACCAGGGTAATCAAGGTAACTAGCCTAGTGAACCTTAGGGGAACCAACCTAACACCAACAACCAGCAATAGGGTGGCCAACCCAAGAAAAACAAGGCTATTCGTATAAACAATACTTGTGCATGTTGTGGTGTACATGGCCGTTATACACATGAGTGTCGTCTTTTACCTTAGATGCACCAAATGTGGGAAGCTCAAGCAGCTTTTAGAGGTCAACAATCACCTCAGAATCCTTTGCCATCTCAACCAGTAATGCTCACAAACCCTTTCCCTCAACAAGGATTTGTTGCTTATCAACCTTAGACAGGTCAAGCAACCCATCTCCCCCAACCTTATGGTCTGGGTGACTATCAGATCCTTATGATGAACTTTGATGAGGTTAACCCCTCTAATATCAACCTACAAACTTGGTCGCGTCAATATGACAAGCCCTCGACTTCGTCTACTACCATGTCCAAACCCAAAGTATCTGTTGAGCCTCTTAGGACACCAAATCGTCCTTTACAAATCCCTCAACCTAAGGTTGAGGCCATTCCTAAGATACCAAAGGGACCATTGCATTGTAATGCGGCTTCTAATAGAGCTACCCACACATACAATATAGTAGATGACTTGACACAATCACATGTCGCCATGTCGACGCTGGAAGTCCTCCTGTTCCTTTAGGTCTCAACCATCCAAGAGCTATTTCTCCAGGACATTATCCTGTTGGCTAGATACCTTTCTTATTCTCCCCTCCAGGAAATTCTTTTGTACTTGTCATGGCTTCGCTAGTCATTCCTAACATGACTCTTGGGATCCCAATTTGGTACATAGATCCCCTTGTGAACATTCTACCTGGTTAGCCAAGACCATATCATGCTTTGACCCCAGTTCAACTAGTCCCCATGACCCCTACTGCAACTTTAGTTCTAGCACAACCTCAACAGAAACCAGCTCCTATTGCGAAGGCATCTGGCTAGGGGGACAAAGCTAAAAGGAAATAATCAAAAGACAAGGCTCCCCAAACTCCTCTAACCTCTATGGCCTCGAAACTGACACCCCCATGCACTTTGCGTAAGGTTGTTGGGCATGCCACCAACAATTGTCTTGAGCTTCCTCAACTTAAACCTTTGGTTCATGAAGCGTTCCCTGAGTCAAATATCCCAGAAGTACATGTTAACGTATCAATCCCACCTAAGAAACTCAAAACGTCGTGCACAAACCACCCTTGTGCCCTGTGTGATAATCATGATCAGTATTCCCATTGTTTCCCTTGTCTCGATAAATTTCACGATTTCCTTGGAGTGATTCGCGAATAAGAGGCCACTCATAGTGTATCATCTACTCCTCTACCCATGGATTCTGGTACCACTAGTCAACCAGAAAAAGGAGAATCTAGCCCCCATATTGACATCCCTCCCCCCAATGTCAAGATGATGGACACCACGGTCCATATCCTTTACCTATCGTCATCCTTGAGTTCCTCGCACATAAACCTTTCAAAGGTTTCTCTACACGCTCTATCGAACCTTTTTCAATTGAATCCTAGGTCTCAACATCTATAGATCCTCCATCTACTAGCTCATCGTCTACCATTCTAAAAGATGTGTATGTGAACCTTGTTTCTCAAGTTGATGCACCAAGTAATGCCGCTGCATCATGTAGTCAGTCTTCCTCCCATTCGCCCATCTCTTAGCTTGACAAGGAAACCATGGAATTTATGTCTACCCCTGATTACCCCTACCCTTAAGTAAGGGGGCATTTCTTCAAAGGATTTTGAAGGCCATCTCCTTCCTAATTCTTCCAATGCGCTCTACCTCAAGAATTTTTGCTCATTTCATATCCATTTGATTTGTGTGTCTTTATTTCTTCCATGAAGTTAGGTAGATTGCATTATCTCATCCATTGTCTTTGCAACTTTTAGATGGATCCATCATCCACACTGTATATCGGTCATGCCGACAATGCAAGTCGCTTCTCCTAGAATCTAGCCTCGATAGCCTGGGCCATTTTTACCCCCTTGCATACGTTAGTCCTTTCAAATGGCATGTGCATTGGATCTACCATCAATAATCAAGTTGAATATGATGCAGTTATAGGTTTGTTAGTCAATGCCCTCGCTCATTGCATCCTTCATCTTCATGTTCGTTTAGATTCCTTGCTACTTGTCATGCAATTGAATGGTGTGTATCATGTGCGTAACCAAGTCTTATTTAGAAAATATCTACGAGTTATGTTGTTGGTACATGAATTTGAAACCATTACTTTTTGTCATGTTCCTAGAGCCCAAAATAACTATGTATATACCATTGAAAATAATATTCTAGATTGGCATTTATTACATGTATACCACAAAAGATAACCATAAACAAAAAAAATGGTGAACCATCATTGTCATCTAGAATGCATAATCATATTATGTATCATACAAGTGTTTGGATCCCATAACTATATACACATCGAATACGCACATAGCATATTGGGGGCACATAGGCCCCTACATATTCTTTGGAGGATCTCGTGCCAAGTTGGTTTGAGATGTTTGAATCCTTTTTTTGAGCACTCAAAACACAATGGCGCTCCACAAACTCCTCCTGCTAGGGGGGAATCATTCCCACATTTTCATACCAGATCAGTCTCATGCATCACATATGTTTGTGGCCAGTATACCATGATTGGGGGCATGATCATTTTCCCTTATCCATCTTCTCAATTAAGTCTCAGCCTAGATCCCACCGAATCTAGGTATGGTTGATTAGCCTCCCATTCCTTTGATAGTTTTTCCTACCGAAATTTTTGGTGATCCATATGCAGATTGCATATCATAGATGTTTGATACCATATCTTCAAATATTCTACTCTATGTCCATATAGTCCCCATGTTTGACTTCGTGGACGAGGATGATTCTAGACCTCCTCTAGTAGTTCATTCTCATTTTCCTCTTCCCTTAATTCTTCATCAGGAACCATTGTTACAAAAAGCATTAAGGCCATCTTTAGAAAAGTAAGGCCACTTTCCTGAAAGTCATATATCCTGATTCTGATGGTCGACTTTTCCACTACGATCTCCATAAGATTTAGGGCCTTCTCCTCCTTTCAAATTGGAAGGAAAACACCTTTTTATAAGAAAACCCACAGTTTTTCTATCGCACATTGCGACCAGACCATAGCTCAGTTTGAAAAAAAATTAGCACCATTAGAAAGCTCTCACCAAGCTTTATAATGGGCCTTCATCAGTTTTTTATGATTTGACACTTCATCAGGAAACCATTTTTCCAAGAAAGGTCACTTTGTCGCCTCTCAAAATTGAATTTCGTTATAAAGAGACACTTGTACTTTAAGGTCCACCTCCTCTTAATACTTTTCATACCACATGTCAACTTCGTCATGAGTAACCATCATTTCCTCATGTTTTCATGGTCCCCACTGGGCCTAGTCGGTGTGTTAGCGTCATTGAGTCACCCTTGATCAGAACATTTGCAATGAGCCACCCTTGCATTCTTTGAGTCTATTTCATGTACCATCATATCATGTCATAGATTTCCATCCATATTTGCATATCACTCATCCTGTGTTACCCATTTTGGCCTCTAGTCATACTATCCCCATTCCCTCCAGAGTTGAGTTAGTTGCTGTCAGGTCAACCATGCACTTTATGCTCTGACAAGGTTAGTCGTCTATTTGTCCCTTAGTCCCAATTTTTCCCCATTATCCCTGGTGTCAGTCCATCAGTCACATTACTATTTTCGCTAGTGCTTTAGTTGAGGATCCTCATTGCCTCATCTATCGCCGGCCCTATTTTTTCGATATTAGCTCATTTATTCCCGAAGAATGGCCTAGAGGGTGGTGTATCTCGATTCCAACTTCCATTCTTGTTCAACGCCTTGGATCGAGCAGAGGGTCTCATTATTTCCCTTTGAATGTTTCGTTTCATGTTCGTGATCCATACACTTGATGGTACAATGATGCAGGAGATTGTACCAGTGATTCCCAGGTGTGTGTGAGATGTTTCAAACCTCACGAGGGGGTGGCCCTTCACGTAGCCCCCCACATGCCAAAATGCATACCTACTATGCTATAGCCTCAGATGCAGTTCCGCAAATATGATGGGTTTGGTTCCTACTGATCACAATGTTGATAGCATGCATGTCTCCTCCAGATGATCCATTCAGTTTTGCAGAGCCCTTCCTTATTCACCAGGGCTTGTCCGGTTGTTCTACCGTCCCTCCCACCATTTTTTGAGGGAAGGGCCTTTGTATCTCATGTACTCAAATATTATTGTATTCAGTCCTAGCTCGTGCTTTTTCTAGGTGCATAATGTATATGGGACACATTGTATTATTTTATGGCTCTATTATGCCATCATGTCATGTACCGTTCAGCATATACTTCATTGCTCAGTTTTATATTTCTAGGCGAATCATTATTTTTGTTCTAAGTTATCTCGGAAGGTATGGGTATGCCTCCCCCACCTCATTAACGTCTGGTCCCACAACATAAAAGGAGACTTGCATTAGTCTCACCCCCTCTATCCTTATCCTCTTTCAATTAAGCTTCATTGGTCTCCCTCTGTATATCTCTCTCTCTCTCTCTCTGACTCCCCTATGTTGTCTAGTTATTATGTCTTTAAAATGTACTCCATTCATACATTTTGCTCCTAACACTTGTACGTTGGGGGGCAATCTATTATCACGAAAAAATTGACCATCTAGCCTAATTTACTAGATGGATCGAATTACACCATGCAAATCAAATTTTACCATAGTAAAATTGCTTTCACTATGAGAAATTACTTAATAAACCACATTTGTAAGTAATTTATAGTTAAACCCGTGAAGAATAATTAAATAAATCACAATTTGTTTTTGCTTCTAGGAATAATTAATTAAACCATTGTTCAATTATTATTCCTTGTCATATTTGACCCAATCATGAAAAATAAACAGATAAATCATTAATTATCTTATTTTTCTACAAGAATAATTAATTAGTCACTAATTGATTATTATTTTTTGTCAAATTTGACTAAATCCCTTAGGAATAATTAAATAAATCCATATTTGTTTACTATTCCTTAACCAATTCCTTGAGATGATAAATAAATCATTTATTTATTTATTATTTTAAATAAAAGTTTAAATATTTTTTTCCCTCCTAAACAAATATAACAAAAAATTCCATGTGGTTATTCCAAGAATGGGATCAATAATATTTTATTATTGCTCATTATCCGTTGATAACTCAATATTTTGTTATAAATAGAAGGGTTTTCCATTCATTATTCACTTTTGATTATTTTAATTGTTTCACTCACTGTTGTAACTCTGATTATTTTCATTGCCGCACACCATATTTTTGCTAGGTTTATGCATTATATAGGAGAGAGACTCTACACAAGCTGAAGACATTTGAGGATAGCCAAGAACCCATCGCATAGAGAGGGACTAGTAACATCTATTTGTTCCCTTCATAGGTGTTATAATAAAATTATTCTTTATATATCTAGTTTCCATTGGATGATTGGAGTTATTACTCTTTCTTTTTGTTGTTTAACTATGATTGTGGCATAGATCCGAACTTTGGTAGGTTCTATTTCTATCTATTGCTACAAATCTACAATGTTTAGTAGCCATTTATATTATTGAGATTGTTTGTCATCCACAATATTAAGTGGGTTCTTTTCATACATCTTTGAGAAGAAAAAACTACAACAAAAATGAGTGGTAAAAGCTTGGGAATGATGATTGGATGGTGGAAATTGATGAGGGTGATGGATTCGCATGGCCTTGGTCCTTTTGGAGCATCTGAGCAATGGAGGAGAAAGTCCAAGTTTGACTTCTTTTGACTAGAATTTTGACTAATTTTTCTTTTCTTTAGTGCCAACTTGTTTTTGTTGCTTGCAGATGTTGGAGAGCACCTACATTCATCAGAGAAGTACATGGAGCGAAGATTTTTTATTTTTATTTTTTCCTTATTCTTTTTCTTCTAGGCCTACTAGCTGCCTTAATGAGGTTTTCATAGGTGTCTCGAAGGAGGTTTTCACCTAAGATCTTTTCTTTTTCTCTTTTTTTTTTTTTTTTTTTTTTCCCAACCTATTGACCAGCTCAAGGAGGTTTTCAATTGATGACCCAAGCTTGGGTGCCTCAAGGGAGGTTTTCACTTGAAATTTTTATTTTTTCTGTTATTTTTCAATTTTTATTTCTTTTCCTATCCTACTCTACTTGAAAAAACAAATTCATTTTCAAGTGTAGGAATACTTCCAATGAAGCCAAGTGCACATCAAGATGATAGATAAACTGATTTGTAGGCTTGAAACGTATTCTTTGACATGTACCTAGATGTAAGAGACCAAATGCTTTGACTTTGATGATATCAAGCACAATTGAAGAAGATAGTATTGCTACAACTTAGTGAATGTCTGGAACCATATTTCAATATAGTTGTGATGCCCCTTGTCAACTTGCTCAGTTGGATCATCTTGGATTTCTTCTTCTTCCATGACCTTCAAATATTCCTCTTTTTGCTAATTGTTCTCTTGAGCACATGGAGGATTTGATGGTAACCATGAGGGAACATTCTCAATATCTTATTTTGATGTCTTTTCTTCATCAAATGCAACCCATGATCCTTTGGTATTCTCATTTTAATCTTCTTCTTCTCGACGTGGTCCTTCAATGATTTTAAAGAGAATCTCTTTTTTTCAATACTCTTCTTGAGCTGAGATGAATACCATTGATATCAAGAGGACATATATCGAAGTGTTGTACCTCCACATTGTAAGTGGGCTGAGATACTTGATTGTGTGGGTTTGGAAATGGTGGTACAAGTAGTTGAGTGGGAGTGGATATTTGAGATGGGTGTGGTTGGGGTTGTGGTTGTGGTGGAGGTGGATGGTAGGGATAACATTGAGTTAGGTATGGAGGATATTGAGGAAAATATTGAGGATATTTTGGATGGATCTCATAAGTTCGTTGCCAACCTTGTTACCGAGATTGGTTTTGGGGTTGAGATGGCCATGTTGCAAAGGAAAGGGTGTGTTCCAATTACTTTTAGATGTATTTGAATAAGCTCGAAATTGTGAATTAGGCTCTTGCATCATATCAGGTTGAATAGGCTTCCATGGTCCTCTTGGAGCTAGATAACATAGTTGCATTGGCAATTGATTTGCTCCATTGTCCTCTTGGTAAACTTCCTTAAACCTTGGTAATGAGGAGAAACATTTCACATCATGTGATTCTGCCTAGACAACACAAATATCAACATCTTATTTTTTCTCATTTTGTATTCTTAACATTTCTACATGTTCACTTAGATTGCTAAGAATTTCTGTTTTAAGGTTATCAAGCAAATTTCCAAGTTTAACCTGACTTATCGATCTTGACACTGATTGACTTACTCTTGCCCTTCCTCTTGTTATGTGTTTGCATGTTTCACAAATGTCTTCAAATGATAATTGGTATACATCATGTCTACTCATGAGATCAAGGAGATCAATCCACTCATCCCTAATTGTTCTAAGTAAGAGGGTTTTTAGTGTGTCAAATCCTAAATGATATAGTTTTTCCCTATTAACATTATACATGAACCTCTCTATTAGATCCTCTAGACTCTCATATTCATTTTGATTCATTCTAAAGATTTCTTCTTTAAGATCATGATCTTTATATTTTTCTAGAAATATATTTTGCATCTTATTCCATGGTCTTATTGAATTAGTCCATAAACTCATGAACCATTTAAGAGCTCTATCCTTCAATGTTACCTAAAAAATCTCAATTTTTGAGTGATTAATAAGTAACCATAAGATCTGAAAATAATTTCAAACTCAAAGAGAAAGGTTTCTGGGTCCTTTGACCTCATACTATGGAAGTTTGGAAGAAAATATGGAGGGATGTTCATATGCACACTGATCTCAATATATTGAATGGGAAATCCAATAGGATCTTTTTCATTGTCATCAACTCCATCAATTTATTCTATATTCTTTGCCATCTCTTCTTATTCTACCTGCAAAAGTGGATGGTGATGTGGCTCTTACTGCACCACATGATCAAATGGAGGGGGGGGGGTTGGTGTTGGAGAAGTTTTTTTTTTTTTGGTTTTATAAAAAAAATCAAATTAGAATGCTAATGCAATGCAAGATGCCTAATGAAAATATTTTTTTCTTTTCAGAAAGTAAAATAAATGAATCAAATAGGGAAGAAAACAATGGATACTTTGACACCAACCTGACAATGATGCCAAAAAGTGATGAGCCTCGATATTGCAACAAGAATGTTGCAACTCCAAAGGATACCAAATTTAATTATCAACCCAGGGTTTGTACAAAAATTAGAGGTATTAATGCTATATGTGCATCATACAATGCATCCTTCCTTTGCTATCATTATGTAATGGAGTGTATGTACTAAAATCAAGTCCTAAACTAATTGCAAAAAAAAAATGCTGAAAAATGGAAACCTTAACCTATTGCAAGAAAGAAAGTACAAGGAAAGAAACCTATTCTAATTGCATAAAGTAAATATCATGAACTAAACGTAAACCATTACATTTAAAAGAGGTTAGATACATTAACAGAGTTCATTGGATGTGGCAATCAATAAAATCATCATTGTATTATCCAATTCATAAATTTGTCCATTAACCCAAATCGTTGAAATGTTTTGCACGGGTAAAGAGGAAAGTACTAAGTGGTCTTTATTCTTCCATAATAATTTATTTAGAGACTAGGGGTCTTTATTCAACCCTAAGGGACAATAACAAATATTCTTGAGTGAATCTAGGCAAGTATATGCATGTGGGAAGGATAATACAGGGTTTCCTGTAGTACTACTACATGAAACAACAAATTTGGTATAGGGAGTTATAATTCACTGAATGACCAACCAAAGAAAATCCAAATTGGATGGGACAAATGTTTTTATTGACTAGGATGTTTTAGGTGTCCATTCTAAGTTCAATTACTAAAAATATATTTGTCAATCCATGCTAAAAAATGGCATAAAATTACTAGTCTAAACTCTAGAAATTCGAGAACTAGTGAGCTAGTAAATCTATCAAATGCCTAACCTAATCAAGTTAAAATTAAATGAGGTAATTTTTTTTTATTAGATATAATGTTGTTGTGATATAATGAAAGTGGAATAAAATCTATTGAATCTCGTTAGCATGCTCTAAAAAATAGCAAAAATTTATTATTATTTGCCACAAAAGACTTTCGAAAATCTAGATTTGGAAATAAGCAAACTAATCCAAGTATTTCAATGATTACTATGACCTTCCAAATTTGTACCAAGGATGAAATGATGCTTATGATCTTGCAAAGTAACATACTACAACCATTTAAACCAATCCTCCAACAAGAAAACATGAACGCCAAATGTAGAAATAAAAAAAAGACAAGAACAAGAGATGCATGTGAATAAGAAATGAAAGGAAGAAAAGTAAATGATACAAAAGGGCTCTGAGTCTCCTAGGATGGACGATCCCAAGGAAAATCAGAGTCCTATGAAGAAGACCAAGATTTAGAAGCTGAACATGTCACCAATCTTCATTATTTCCATCAATACAATTACATCCCTGCAAGCAATCACAATGGAACTACAAAAATACAAGTTCTCTCCACAAGAAGACTAATAAAAATATACACCTAGAGGAAAATTCAACTTGGTACTTATAAAAAATAATTAGGAATCATTCCCATGAAAGGACGAAGCTTTCCCCACCAAAATTCCTTGATTAGTGGATCTGGTTCCCAATACTGGGAATATGAATTAAATGGTAGGGAACACATTCCTAGATTTTCTCAATCACTGGAGCTCCACAACCCATGCCATAATTCCATAATATCTTGTTGATTTATTATTTAATATCGATCCTCCTGTAGTAGGGAGCAGGTCCCTAGATTATCTCCTCCTCCAAATCTTCATAATCTGCCCAATATTCTAACAATATTCCACAAAAATAAATAATATTAGGCACACATATGCAATTATCCATAAAATTTCATAATGAACATATTAAAGTTAAAAATATATGACCTAATGCAAAAAGAGTGGTTTAATGTGATGAAGGATGGTGATATGGGCCTTCATTTATGTATAATTTAGAGGCATAGGCCTTAATTTATGTCTAATTTAGAGGACCATCATCATATATCCCACAAGGTAATATTTTGAAGGAATTTCAAAATTATTATGATGATTCCTTTGCGTTTGATAGTGATGTTGGGAATGATTTTTCTATCATTAAGTCTGGATATTAATTAGCAATGGCTGTAATCAAAGGGTTAGTTTCTCAAGTTGATAAACTAACAACTAGATGTAGAGATCATAAGAAATTGTTGCAAATTTCTGATGACAAGGAGAAAAATATCAAGGAGGAGCTCTCTACCTTCAGAACCTAGCTACAAGATTCAAAAAGAAATTAAGTAGTAATGTGTAGCAAGAAAAAGGAAAAGAACGATTATGTTGAAGCACTCAAAAGTGTGGTAGATAAATTGAGAAAGGAAATAGAAGAAAAATACCAGTAACTTAAAAACATCAAGAGAAACATTGTAGTGAACAATTCTAGCTCTAATATTCAAAGAGGAGGTACAATGTTGGATGTATGAGAGATTAAAAAGATAGATACAAAGAAGTATACAAAGAAATTTGTGAGTATCCATGACAATGTTGGATAAAAGAGGCATCAAATTCATCGACAACAAAGAAGGGATTCGAAAGGAGTTTCTATGCCAAGAATATCATTCACTCCTAGAGTTGATGGTAGCATAATTCAAAGGATAAATCAAAATTCATTTTCTCCTTTGATGAATGAGATTGAGTGTTTTAATTGTCATCAATTTGGACATATAAAAAAATTTTGTAGGATCAAATTTGACTCATCCAAGCAACAATTTGGACAACAAAACCTGGGATCTTCCGTCAGGTATACAAGTTTGTTTAATGGTTTATGTTATTCTTGTAACCTTTTTTTTCCATAAGGCCATTAATTTCAGGTCTAATACGAGAATTTGGAAATCTATAATGAGGAACATAAGATCATATCCTTTGGCTTATTATCTTGGTCATGTAGAATGTTATATGTGTCACAACTTTGGACACATCGCCAATGATTGCTTTATGCCTAGATCCATGAGACAGTCAGTACAAAAGTAACAACCAAAAAGACATGTACAACAAAGAAACCAACTAGAAGATTTGTGGAAGAAAAAGGAAGAAAAATTAGGAAGATTTGGTGTTTCTCCAATGATGATGAAAAATGGTATATTAATAGTGTATGTTCTCATCATATGTCAAGAGATAGGAGAAAATTTCACTTCTTGAAGAAAGTAAAAAGTGGTCATGTTTTTTTTTAATCAAGTGAACCAACAAGGGTATTGGGAAGTGACAAGGCCAACCTTGGCGAAAAGAGGACCAATATTGAATATGTATGGATCATAGACGGTCTAAAGCACAATATTTTATGTGTGAGCCAAATGGTTGATGGAGTTAAGGAAGTGGTCTTCAACTCGTTTTCCAAAGGTTTCTTCATTAGGAAAGAAGGATCAAAGAGGGTAATTGCAAGAGGAGTCAAGACCCCGGGTAATGGATATGTGTTGAAGGGAAGAGTGAAATGTAAGAAGATACCAAGAGATTACTCTTCCTCATCCAATTCAAAGTGTAATATATCAACACATATTGCAGTTCTCTCTTACATGATAGATCTCTTAGACTGCAAGATGGACGTGAAGCCTTCATAGGTTGAGGGGGCGTATATGGCATATTTTGTTTTTTCCTATAGTAGTTTGTATTGATGATTATATATTTGATTATGTTTTCTTAATGTTGGATTATTGATACTGATGATGTTTTTGTTGAGGTGTGGCCAAGAGGAGAGATGACCCATGTTTTAGGGGAGCAGTTTATATGCTTCCAATACTTCGATGGCATTATGACTCCTTGGAGGAGTTATCTATGCATCTCACACTGTATGCTCATCAGTTGCATATGTTTATGCTTTGCTCAATCATGTATTATATGTTACCTATACGAGTTGACATGCAGTCAACTTGTTCCATGCATTTTGGGTTAATGGTATTTTAAATGTGTTAGTGCCATGGAGATTAGTATGATGATGGTGCATGATTCTTATATTTATGATGGATGTTTCATATTGTTGTTGCTACATTTGATGATGCTTATGATTTTGAGTATGGTTTCTAATGTGATGTTGCTACTTTCATTACATAATTAAATTCTTATTTGTTTTGAGCATATTTTAGAGGATCATGCTCCATATGATGGTTGTTGTTGCTGCCATGAATAGCTATAGAAGAGCTAATATATTGGGCTATTTGGATGCTTTTTTTTGGTTCATGATATTGTTGATGCATATTATTGATGAGTGATTAGGTGCTCAGTATTTAGCTCAAAAATAAAAGTTCTCAGAATGGCTCAAAACCTAAACGACTACGCTCATCTTGGAAAAATGATCCTAATGCAACTCTTTTCATACAAAAACGAGTTCGTATGAGAAAGTTATTGTGTTCTGATTGCTTTGCTAAACATGCGAAATTAAAAAAAAAATGCCCAGTCATTGCACAGTCAATAGTATGCACTACTGATATGGCAAGTGACTAGGAATAGTCAATGCAGGTCAATGGCGAATTAGGGATGGACAAGTGGCATTATTTGGTTGGGTTGTACAAGTGATTTGTTGGCACGTTCTTATTGGAGGATTCTTGGATCAATGGAAGAATGCCATGTGGCAATCTTGGAGGCCACCACGTGGCACCTCCCAAAGGTTGGGTTGAAGGTCTAACAGTGGAGAAAAATATATTGGTAGATGTCTGGGTCAAACCCACAACCTGCCACATGCAAATCATACGCCTTATCGCCTTCACTATCAGATGTTACTTACCATAACAGTTTTCCATGCTATGTTAAATTTTAACGTTATGACTTTGGGTGGTTAGGGGAGGGCCAACCCACAAGCCGACCCTCCCCCCATGTCAACACAATGTAATAAACCACAAATGGTTACGTTACCATGACAACTAACATAACCACTTCGCAATATTAACTCGCATGTGAATGCAAAACTGCAACCTCAAACGGTAAGTTAACCCTGGTGGCTCTAGCATTCATTCTCCGATGGTTAGCATGTGAACATGACGGATGTAACTTTAATGGTCAACTCTGACAGTTCCGATGGAGCATAACCATAATGGTTAATGCAACGTTACTATCGCGTGTGACCAGACCTATTAAACCGCTAGACCTTACAATTTTATGTTAGTGTTAATCGCACATCAATATTAATTAAGCGCAGTTAATAAACAATTAACCTTAGTTTAGTTTGGTAGTAGATTTGGCACTGCCCCCAAATTCGGGCATGTCACCAAATTTAGCGGGGCTAACTGGAGATATTCCAGAATTAGAGGAGAAAATGTAGGAAAAGAATGACTAATCTCTAGAGGAGTCAATTTTCAACCAAACTGAGCTTAGAGAGAGGTGTTCTTAGATAATTTGGATATTTTGAACACATTGGTGCAGATATCAGGAGCCATAGAGCTTTGTAAAATTTTTTTTTTCCACATTGAGCTAATACAGAGGCATAAGCCATGGAAGTTGGACCAAGGCGATGTAGCCCAGGAGGGGTGAACTCCTTCATCAAAACACTATGTTAATGTGTCCCTTTGATGGTTTTCCACATTGTGAATGTTTTTTGTGCAATATTTGTTTTGAAGCTATTTTTCTCATGAATGTCTTTTCAAACTTAAGGAAATTTCCCTGATTGTATGCATAAACAGTTAATGAAACCTCAGCACAAGAAGAAATAAGAAAGTATATATTTATAAATCTGTAATTGCTATTAGCACAACAAAAATAATCATACAAAATAGATCAAGTTGGTATCGGAGCAAGGTTGAATTGCTTGATTTCTTGAGTTTGTGTAATTAGGGATTTAGTGGTTGCAAAATTGTGATGCTTACAAGGTTAAAGTTGTACAAAGGAGAAGGGAAGCTATTGGTTGCAAATTCTAAGGTAATTCCCAGAAGAAGGAGAGCCACAAGGCCATAATCTCCACCACCCAAAGTTCCAATTCCAGATGCACTTGAAACTCCTCAAGTTTTGCCTTCAATTGAGGTTGAAGAGGTACAAGCAGTCCCAATTTCTGAGCCTGAGTCCATAGCCATTATGTCTAGAGAAAGAGAGCCTAAAATTCCATATTCAGAAGAGGAAGAATTCAAGAAATATTTCCATACTTTGACTGAGATGGTTAAAGTCCTCCATGGAGAGAGGAACACTACAATGTTTTGAGATAGTTCTAAACCTCCACATGGAGAAGGAAGCTTAGAGGACAAAAAAAATGAGAAGAAGGATTCCAAAGGGAGTGGTGGAAATCCACCTCCATCTCCACCATCCTCATCATCTTCCTCATCATCTTCACCATCTCACGCAACATCATCTTCCACTACCACCACTAAAACTGCGCATACTCATTCAAAAACCCCAAAAGGAAAGACTCCATTACTGAAATTGGACATAAAATTCAAACTTCCCATGTACAATGGAGAGGTGAATGTAGAAAAGTTAGACAATTGGATTCAATAGTTGGAGGTATATTGCAGAATTTAGAACCTCCAAGAAGATGACATAAAGATCTAGTTTTCTTCATTGAGGCTAGATTGAGTTTCACTAGTTTGGTGGGAAGAAAAGACTCAAGAAGAATTGAGAATCCATGGTAAGATATCCATCACTTCGGTTGAATTTATTTCTGCAATTAAAATATAGTTTTATCCTTTAGCCTATATGAAAAAATCCATTATGAGTTGGCATAATTTTGGGCAGCTTAAAGGCCAAACAGTCCAAGATTATACACAGGAGTTTAGGAAAAGGGCTTTGTTATTAGGAGTGAATTTGAATTCCCAAGATACACTACTGAAATATATTGGGGAATATATTGGGGGCTTACATTCCTATGTGAAACATACTATTCTTATGTTCAATCCAAACAATTTAGATGAGGTATGTGTGCAAGCCACACATCTTAAATCTAGAGGAAAAAACATTATGGAAGAGGGTAGTAAGAGGAAGCCATTCAAAGGTAAGGAGAAAGAAAAGGGTGCAAAATGGAAGGGAAAGAAAAAAAATGCAAGTGTGAAGAAAGAAGGGGAGAAAATCACATGCAAACATTGTTCCAAAGAGGGGCATGACGAAGCCCATTGTTGGAAATTGTATCCCAAATTAAGGCCTAAGAAACAAAATAATAGGGGGAAATAAAAGACGACCGCTACCATACAACATGACCTTGGTTCAGATTCTGGTGATGAGACCAAGATTTCAACCATGGTTACAAAAGGAAAAGAAACTGTTGCAAGCACTAGTTCATGAAATAGTCAAAACAACACTCCAAATGAAGAGTCAAGAATAGAGTTGTTTCATGTAAGAGTGATTTCAAATCATACAAATATTGATACATTATTTGATAGTGGGTCACAATCAAACTTGATTTCAGAAGACTTGGTTAAAAAACTAAACCTTGAAACTGTACCTCATCATAAGCCATATCCATTGGGTTGGATAGTAAACAATGCAAAATTATAGGTTACAAGGAAGTGTTTATTCAAATCCTCCATTATTGAAAAGTTCATTGATGAATTTGAGTTAGATATAGTTCCACTTGACATCTTAGGAATCATTTTGGGTATTCCTTATTTGTATGATAGAAAAACAATATTTTATCGCCATGAAAACAAATACATATTGCTCAAGAATGTTGTGGAGTACATAGTGAGAGCCCATTGCAAAAACTTGAACATTTATTTGGTTAATGCAGGGCAGATGAAGATACTAGTAAATGCAAGTAAAAATTTTGTGCTTCTCATGATCAAGAAAAAGAGTGATATTGATTATGAATCTTTTGAAGGTTGTGATGATAAATTGAAATATGATTTGTTTGATGTTGTAAGAAAGCATGGCGAGATGTTTTAGGAACTAAAGGGGTTACCTCCCAAGAGGGGAATTCAGCATGAGATTTAGTTGCAATAGGATGTTCCACTTCCGAACATTGGCATGTATCGCATGTCTATTATGGAGAGCTTGGAAATCAAAAATCAAATTCAAGAATTGTTGAGAAAAGGTATCATATGCCCATCTACTTCACCATCTGTTATAGACATATTTGGGCACTGCAACCCAATTCTTATATGTACATAAACCAAGGGATCCTAAGTCCCTAAAAGTGTTTCTTCATACCCTAAAGGAACAAGGTCAGTTGATTACATTATCTCCTAGAAGTTCTCCATGAAAAACTGCTCGGAACTGGTCAAAACTGGACCATCTCACCTAGTCCATGGTCAAAGTGCGATGCATCCCACCTAATGCACATGGGGGGTGTGATGCATACTGAAAAGCCCTTCTATGGGGTGTGATGGGCAAGAGTAGACAAATGGCAGAGACAGTTTGCAAGGTGGATGATCATGGAATCTTCTAGAAACTTCTCCTATGACACTTGCCTCTCTGAATTCGCCCAGGGATGAGTAAGAGATCATGAAATCTCCAAGTGGAATTGAGAACTATCGAAGAAATGACACTAATCAAAATCCTAGACACTGACTCATCCACCTACAAACATCTATATATGGATCCCTCACCCTAGAGATCCAGAGGCTGGAATTTTGCATCTTGTAAGGAAGTGTTGTTGGTTTCTTTGTGGAACATCATAGTGTTGGGTGATCTAGATTTTCATGAGGTGAAGAAGGGCTTTCATGCTGGGAGGATGGCGTTGGGTCAAATCAATGGTTTGTAATCCTCTCTTCTACTACTTCAGTCAATAAAGCTATTTGAGTTTTCCTCCATATTCTTGTATGTCTTTGAATTTTGAATTGATATATGAATTTGTATGGTCAATATATATCTGATCTTATATTTTTTATGATTGTAGATCTCTATGCTTTGATGGTATTATGCTTCTTTGACTCTACATGTGTTCTTTGAAGCGAGACAAGTGAGGAAGGAGTGGCAAAGATCTGTCAAAGGGGAGAGGAAACAAGCAAGGAGCCAAGCGAAAGACTGAGGTTGGTACTCTCTACTTCTCTCTCATCTACTTCTCATAAAGGAAAAAAAAAGTAACTTTAGTTTGTTTGTTTCTAAGATAGCTACCCGTCTTAGTGGGAATAGTAGCTCTAAATGGCCACTAGTTTTCCTGATAACAAAATGGTGACTCCACTGGGGAGCAAGTAGCTGGTTTGCTTTTTTCTAGTTTGTTTACTTTATAAAATACAGACGGAGCCTAAAGTTATGTCAGCTAGCCTTTGAACTACTTTTTCTATGCAAATACAAAGTAGATAAATGCTGCTTCAGTCAATCTCCAGGTTAGTTTATGAATTACACAGCTGACTTGCAAACATCCTTGTTGGCATTATGTTTCTCGTATGGTTATATGTTACAGATGTTGTACTTGATGGAAACACCCATGGCATGGCTCTCAATATGATGAGAATTAAGAAGTACGCAGGAGAACAGTTCAAAAGATGCGTACCCGCAGGTACGCCGTGCAGGGACCGCGTCCAGACACGTAGGTTACCCATTCATGAGGTGCGTACCCCCAGTGCAAACACTTCAAGGTAGTAAAGCGCGCACACGTGGGATTCCTTATGTTTAACCCTTGGTATTTAGCCGACAGTATTGTGTTATTATGGTTTTGGCCCGTGGTATTGTTTTATATT
>APFE031260399.1:2060-20195 GCA_000404065.3 Pinus taeda
CAACACACTTGTTTGCCATTATTTATAAAAGCACATTTAGAGAAAGATAGTGTCTGGTTGGTTTGCTTGTCATTTGGTCTTCTTTAGATTCTAGGAAGGTCTATCTTGTCCGCAAGATCGACTCATTCCGCGTGACAAGACTAGTAATTTTTTGCTATTTTTTAGCATGGGTTAACGAAGGTAATTTTGAGTGATTCCACTTGGAATGGAGATCTAATACATCCTAGTAAGTTAAAAAAAAATCCCATCCAATTTGTATTTTCTTTTCTTGGTCATTCGATTAATTATAACTTCAAGTAGTAAATCTGTAACATCTTGTAGTTTCCTGTAGTAGCCTTCCAACATGCATTTACTTACCTATATTCACTCAAGAATATTGGTTATTGTCCCTTAGGGTTGAATAAATACCACTAGGTTGTAAATGAATGATTAAGGAAGACTAAAGACCACTTAGGACTGACCTCTTTACCCAAGCAAAACATTTCAGCTATTTCATTTAATGGAAAAATTTATGAAATGGATAATCCAATGATGATTGCCACATTGAATGAAATTTTTTAATGGACCTAAACTATTTAAAATTTAATGGTTGAAATTTAGTTCATGATATTTATTATACGAAATTAGAATAGGCTTCCTTCCTTGTACTTTCTTTCTCACAATAGGTTGAGGTTTACATTTCAAGCATTTCATTTTCTTCAATTAGTTTAGGATTTGACTTCATTACATGCACTCCATTACATCATGACAGCAAAGCAAGGACACATTGTATGTTTCACATATACTTCCAATACCTCTTAAATTTTTATGAACCCCGAGTTGATAATTAAAGTCGGTAGCTTTAGGTGTTGCAACATTCTTGTTGCAATACCAAGTTTCATCACTTTTTGGCGTTATTTTCGGGAGGTGTCAAAGTATGAATTATATTCTTCCCTAGTTGATTAGTTTCTTTTTACTTTTTGTAAAAACAAAAAAATATTTGCATTAGGCATATTTCATTTCAAAAATATAAAATTGCATTGCATTGGTGTTTTCATTCAATCATAAAAACAAAAAAATTCTCCAAAACCAACCCACCCCCCATTTTATCAATGGTGTAGTAAGAGCCATGTCACCATTCATTTTTGTAGGTAGAAGAAGAAGACATGGAAGAGAAGGGAGAATAAATGGATGGAGATGATGATAATGAGGAATATCTTCTTGGATTCCCCATTCTAGATACTAATGTCATTGTTTATATGAAGAACATCTCTCCATATTTTCTTCCAAACTTTCATGGTCTAAGGTGAGAGTATTGAGAAACCTTTCTCTTTGAATTTGAAATTGTTTCTAGATCTTATAGTTACTTATAAAATACTCAAATATTGAGATTGTTTCCGATGACATTGAAATATAGATATCTAAAATGGTTCATGAGTTTAGGGATTAATTCAATAGGATCATGGAATGATATACAAAAGATTTTCTAGAAAAATATAAATATCATGATCTTAAAGAAGAAATGTTTAGAATGAATAAAAAATAATATGAGTGTCCAGAAGATATAATAGACAAGTTCATTTATAGTGTTAATAGGGAAAAACAACATCATTTAGGATCTGACACACTAAAAACCCTCTTACTTAGAGCAATTAGGGATGAGTGGATTGATATCCTTGATCTCATGAATAGAGGTGATGTATACCAATTATCATTTGAAGAAATTTTTGAAACATGAAAACACATATCAAGAGGAAGGGAAATAGTAAGTCAATCAACATTAATATTGGTAAGTCAAGATAAACTTGGAAGTTTGTTTAGTGATTGTAAAGAAATAAATTCTTAGCAATCTAACCAAATGAATAGAAATTTTAAGAAGGCAAGATGAGGAAAAAGAAGATGCTTATATTTTTTTTGTCCATGCATAATGACATGCTATTAGATATTTCCCCTCATTACCAAGGTTGAAGGAAGTTTACCAAGAGGACAATGGAGAAAATCAATTTCCAATACACTTATGTTATGTAGCTCCAAGAGGATCATGACAAACTATTCAACTTGATATGATGCAAGAGCCTAATTCACAATTTCAAGCTTGTGCACATCTATATCAAAGTAATTGGAACACACCATTTCCTTGTTAACATTGGCCATCTCAACCCCAAAACCAATTTTGGCAACAAGGTTGGCAAGGAAGTTATGGGAGCCATTCACAATATCCTCAATATTTTCCTCAATATCCTCCATAATCAAATCCATGTTATCTCTACCATCCACCAACATCACAACCACAATGCCAACCACATCCATCTCAAATGTCCACTCCCACTCAACGACATGTACCACCATTTCCAAACCCACACAAGAAAGTAGCTCAACCAACTTACAATGTTGGGGTCCAATACTTCCAAATATCTCCTCTTGATCTCAATGGTATTCATCTTAGCTCAAGAAGAGTATTGCAAAAAAGAGATTCTCTTGATATCATTGAAGGAATACATCCAGAAGAAGAAGATTCAAGTGAGAATACCAAAGGATTATTGGTTGCATTTGATGAAGAGCATACATCAAAATCAGATATTGAGAAAGCTCCCTCACGGTTACCATCAAATCCTCCATGTGTTCAAGAGAACAATTAGAAAAAAGAGGAATATTTGAATTTAATGGAAGAAGAAGACATCCAAGATGATCCAAATAAGTAAGTGGACCAGGGGCATCACAACTATATTGAAATACGGTTCTATGCAGTCATAAATTTTCAACAATACTCTCTTCTTATGTTGTTATTGACATCATCAAATTCAAAGAATTCATACTCTTACATCTAGGTAGATGTCAAAGAATACATTTCAAGCCTACACATCAGTTTTTCCATCATCTTGATGTGGACATGGCTTCATTGGAAGCATTCCTACACTTGAAAATGATTTTATTTTTTCAAGTAGAGTAGGATAAGAAAATAAATTAAAAATGAAAAACAATAGAAAAAAATAAAATCTCAAGTGAAAACCTCCTTTAAGGTGCTTGAGATTCGCACATTGATTGAAAAACTCCATGAGGTGGTCAATGGGTTGGGAAAAGAGGGAACAAAAAGAGAAAAAAGAGCATATCCTAGGTGAAAACCTCCTTTGAGGGACCTAGTTAGACCTACAAGTTGAAAACCTCATTGAGGCAGCTAGTAGGCCTAGAAGAAAAAAAATCTTCACTCCATGTATCTCTCACATGAATGTGGGTGATATCCAACATATGCAAGCAACAAAAACAAGTTAGCACCAAAGAAATGAAAAAAATGGGTCAAAATTCTAGTTAAAGGAATTCAAACTTGGACTTTCTTTGCCTTTCCTCAGATGCTCCAGAAGGAAAAAGGCCATGAATTCCATCACCCTCATCTATTTCCATCATCCACTCATTATTCTGAAGATTTGACCACTCATTTTCCTTGCTATCCCGAAATACTACAAGAAGGCTCTATTTTACTACATGAAAGAGGAATACATAGAGCATAAATTTATTTTTTTCATATCTTGAAAAAAATGCATCCATTTTCCAAGATGTTGCATGGGGATATGCATATGGATGATGGTAACATCCCCAAGAAATTTAAGAAAATTCCATTCCAAGAAATTGGCCCCCATCAACTTCAACAATTTTTATTTTTTCTCAAGATTCTTGCATCTAGTGGCCAAGATTTGTTTATGGGGAGGTGAATAAGGATGATGGAAACATGCTCAAAAAATTCTAAGTAAATCCATTCTACCATTTGGGAGATATGGACAAAACAAGTCTGCTACAAAAGGTTGTCCTGAATTACTACAAGAAGATCTTGTAGTACTACAAGATGGCCGAGAAGAAGATACAAGGGGCAATATGATTGGAGAAATGGGTCAAAAGTTCATTTATTCTTTAGGGAAGGTTGATATAGGTTCCCCAACACCCCTTTCATCACTCATCCATTCCACCAACAAAAGATTGAATAATTGAAAGAAGATTGCACACAACCACATTATCAGTCACAGAATCGTCAAGCTATGAAAACCTGTGCAGAAGCAAGCAAAGAAAATTAGTACATCCAAGGAAGCATGGATCGATCATCAACTCAATAGTAGCATGCATGCCTCTCGAACAACCATTAGGTAGGTACATGTATGAAATATTCTTAACCTATTATCTTGACCATATTATAGTTATAAATTTTTTGTCAATACATGAGAGATGAGGATTTATAAGCTAAGGATGGGTCAGCAGTCTCATCTGCCTTCAACTAGTTAATTGTAGCTCACTCCTTCACTCTTGCAATGTGGAAAAGCCAAATTATGGAGGGTGATGATTTCAAGGAATGGGGACTACAGTTAAAAGAAGAATTTTTTGCAAAAGCCAAATCGCCAAAACACTCCAATCCCTCCATCCACTTGATATCCACAATCTATCCATCATTCATTCATCCCATTTCATAAGAAAAAAATTAATATTTTTCAAGAACAAACCCTACACTTCGTCTCACCCTAAAAATTTCTTGAAAAAATCAAACAAAGCATACTGTCCATTTTCACAAACCTACACTACTCCTTGTGAGCCCTAGAATCATTCTCCACCCCTCTACATCATTTTTATCACTCCCATATAGTTAGAAGACCCTAAAAGAGGAGAAATGACTACTATAGGAAGGCAGAATGCTACTACAAGAAGGAATAAAGGAATAAATTGTGCTAAAACACAAAATGATAGTGCCTAAGAGAGACCTAATCAAAATAGAAAAACTCCAAGGCCATTAGGCAATCATCTAGGCCACAAAAGAGAAGAAGAAGGTAACAAATGAAATAAGGCATCCACCATCAAAATAGAACTCAAACTGCAGTGATGAAAAGAGGCTTTCCAAGAGGTCTTTAATCTCTTTCTAGATTTTTTCCATGGCCTAAAAGATGTTATAGAAATGGGAGAAAGCCATGGAATTCAAGTTGAGGGCTTACCCCAGGCTCAAACAACCATTTTTTTCTCAAAATGGGTTTAAACAAGGTTTCCTGTAGTTTTTATAGGAATTACTACAAGATGTCCTAGTTCGCATCTAAAGGCATTTTGAAGGTTTCAGAGGTGTCCAAATGGTGGAACAAGGTGGCAGAAGGTTAGAAAAGGATGTGGAAGACCTTTCCAAACTGAAAAATATTCAAGAACCCATCTTGAACAAAGGTAAGAAGGTAGGCTAATGGTCTTAAGAAACACTGTGATTTTTTTGTATGCACAAGCATATTTGAAAAAATGAGTGAAAATGGAATGAAGGTTCCAAGGGAGAGTATACAAATGAAATGGATATACAAGCCAACAAAGTTCATTTGCAAAGAGAAAAGCTATGGTTTTTCTTGAAATACTATTAAACAATCATGAAAGGAACCACTATATTTTATGTTCTTGTCCTTGCAGAACTTACAGCCAAAAACCTTAAGGGAAAGGACTGAGGAATGAACAAGAGAGAGTCTGTTAGGGCCATGAATAAGGTACAATGAGGTCACTAAGTTTTTCATAGGATAAGAAACAATTTCAGGAAGGTGTTTAATTGGTGGGCCTCTAAATTAGACATAAATTAAGGCCCATGCCTCTAAATTAAACATAAATTAAGGCCCATTTGACCATCCTTTAGCACATTAAACCTCTCTTTTTGCATTAGATAATATATTTTTAACTTTAATACGTTTATTAGGAATGTTTATGAACAATTTCATATTTGTGCCTAATATTATTTATTTTTGTCGAATATTGTGAGAATATTGGGCAAATTATGAAGATTTGGAGGAGGAGATAATTTATCGACTTTCTCCCTACTAAAGGAGGAACAATGTTAAATAATTAATTGACAAGATATTATGGAATTATGGCACTGATTATGGAGCTCCAATGATTGAGAAAATCTAGGAATGTGTTCCCTGCTATTTAATGCAGATTCTTAGTATTGGGAACGAGATCCAATAATCAAGGGATTTTGGTGGGGAAAGATTCCTCCTTTTATGGGTAATGATTCTTAATCATTTTTTATAAGTACAAAGTTGAATTTTTCTCTAAGTAGATGTTTATTAGTCCTTTTGCTAAGATAACTCCTATTTTAGCATCTCCACTGTCATTTCTTGTAGAGATGTAATTGTATTGATGAAAATAATGAATATTGGTGCCATGTTCAACTTCCAAGTCTTGGTGTCCTCCATAGGTCTCTATGTTTCCTTGGGCTTAGCCATCCTAGGAGCCTCAGAACCCTTTTGTATCATTTTCTTTTCCTTTTGTCACTTCTTACTCACATGCATGTTTTGTTCTTGTTTCTTTCTATTTATGCATTTAGTATTAATGATTTCTTGTTGTAGAATTGCGTTAAATGGTTTATGCAAGTTATTTTGTAGGATCACAAGCATTATTTCATCCCTAGAAAATATTTTTACGGTCATATTAGTCATTGAGCTACTTGGATTAGTTTGTTTATTACTAGATCTAGATTTCTCGAACTCCTTTGTGGAAAAGAATAGTAAATTTTTTCTATTTTTTATAGCATGCTAAATAGTTTCAATTGAGTTGGTTCCACTTTCATTATATCACAAAAACATTCTATTTAATAACAAAATTTACCCTATAGAATGTTTTTGTGATCTACTTTTTAGCATGCATTAACATAGATCTTTTTGAGCGATTCCACTTGGAATGGAGACCTAAGAAATCCTAGTCAATAACAAAATTTGTCCCATCCAATTTGGATTTGATTTGTTGGGTCATTCGATGAATTGTAACTGCCTGTAGTAAATCTGTAACATCCTATTGTTTCTTGTAGTAGCCTTCCAGCATGCATTTACTTCCCTATATTTTCTCAAGAAGCTTGGTTATTGTCCCTTAAGGTTTAATCAAGACCCCTAGGCTCTAAATAAATGATTAGGGAAGACTAAAAATCACCTAGGACTCACCTTCTTATCCATGCAAAACATTTCAGTGATTTGGTTTAATTGACAGATTTATGAAATGGATAATACAATGATGATTTCCACATCCAATGAACTTTGTTAATGGACCTAAACTCTTTAAAATGCAATGGTTGACATTTAGTTCATGATCTTTACTTTATGCAATTAGAATAGGTTTCTTTCCTTATCCTTTGTTTCTTGCAATAGGTTGAGGTTTCCATTTCGAGCATTTCATTTTCTACAATTAGTTTAGGATTTGACTTCAGTATATGCACTCCATTACATCATGAAAACAAAGGAAAGACACATTGTATGCTGCACATATAGTGCCAATACCTCTTATGTTTGTACAAATCTTGGGTTGATAATTAAATTTTGTAGCCTTGGGAGTTGTAGCATTCTTGTTGCAATACCGAGGTTCATCATTAATGTGATTATTTTGGATTTGTTTATCATAGATTATGGGGTGGTTAAACCATTGAAGTGCTTGTGTAAGGGATACCATGAATTCCAAGAGAAATTAGTAAGTAATGTTAAGTTGGCATATATATTTTGTTTTATTTCTATAAAATTGGATAATGGTTGAGTGACGGAAGTAGAAATTACTTGATTTTGCAACTATAAATGCTTGTGACTATTGATAAAACATTATTATTTTTGTTTATTAATATTTCTTAGAAAAAAGATCCTTCATTTCAAAATGAAAGGATTCTCTCTTGGTTCTTTAGATCATTATTTCTAGAGTAAAATTTAATGATAAACAACGATGACAATGTTTACTTCAAGGGGGAGTATGTAATATCCCTCAAGTTGACATATTATGTTGGCATTTACGATTTTTTTGGAAAGATCACTCTTATTTACCATGTTTAATAAATCAATAATTCGTTAAGATTTTGAATTAGCTAGAAACTACCCTAAGATATGTTCCAAGAAAAATGTGGAGGACGTGTGCATTTTCCTTTCATATTCATACTATCATTTTTGCATTCACTTGGTAGAAAGAAAAAAGGTTAATTGTATTCCCATGGAAACAAATATGGGGATAAGCCCAATTCTTTGAAAGATGAGTTTGAAGGGAGACCTTCTAAGGCAAGGACTAGAGTTTCCATTGAGCTTCACAAGCACGGATCCCACATCATGGCCACTACTCAAAGAACCTAGTTTTCATTGTACGAGGAAACTAAACAAAAAACTCAATTCTTCACCTCCTCCCTCAACATAGGGGAATGCCAACAATAGACCATCCTTCAAGCCATGGTGACGTAGCTTGATATAGCCAGAGCAATGGAGATGTTGACATAGCGGTGGGACTTTCTTGAGAAATATTATGGTATAATAGAAGTGATTATTAACGATGATGGCTAGAGGTACACACAGCCATTTTATTTCATCTCGCTTAGTTCTCATGGGGCTTGTTTTACTTTTGGAATAGGAATCTGTCTTATAATTTTTATTGGTAAGCTAGCTCATTGCTAATTATGAATTAAATATGGAAAACGATAGTAAACAAATAGTATGTTAGTTTTGCATATGTTGTCAATATTATTTTCTTGACAGATCACATATGAATTATTGTGAAATGACATATGAATAATATTGCACTAGTTTACTATGGTGGGAGTAAACACATTTACTATTGATTATTTACCCAAATTATTTTCTGATCTCATTATAAAGAAGTTCTATTCCCATATGATTATAATATCATTAGGATGAAATAAATATATGAGAAAAGATTTCATGTGCATAGATAATAAGTTGGGATTTCCTTTTTGAGGTGAAATATGTAGTTGTGGTTAAAGATAATAGCTTATGGAATTACCTTCTGAAAAATTATATATAGATTTCATGCACAAAGATAACTTAAGTCATAGGACCTTCTTTGGAAAGAAAATGTTTTCCTTGTGTGTGAAAGAGAAGTAAATTGTGTTTATTCCTTTGCAAGTGTTTTAAGTGGTTACATGTTCTAGTGGGTAAAAAGAACATTAACGATTAGTTATGAAGATTCCATGCATTTCATGCAAAGGTTATTAGGAGATTTTACAAATGAACCTGACAAAATATGGTAGTTACTCCAAGATCCACTTCTTATTTTTCATATATAAGAATATAGTATTCATTTCACATATGTATATTTCATTCATGTCATAAAGTATCGTCAGAATTCTACTAGGACGTCGTCCTCAATCTGATCGCGTGTAAATGTTGTTTCATATCTATAAATAATACTCTGCATATTTTCCTCAATTTTCTTTTGCAGTTCTTACCTTACCGGTATGCATTAACGATAAGAAGCTATGAATGTAAGTTGTTTGGGTTGTAAATTCTCAAGTTGTGCACATGCTCCACATCACTACTAATTCCCACAAATGCGACAATATTAATTTAAGAATACACATTACAAATTGTTCTTGTCATGCACGTTTCTGCATCAAAATTTTAAAGAGTGAAGTCAAGTTCATTATACTGTCAACATATATGTCATGCCATTTATTATTATTATTATATTTTATCTATGGTAGCAGGATTAGGCTTAACTGATATTATTAATTCTTGAACGATAGTAATTGGAATAATCATTTGTGGATCCTATGAATCAAGAAAATGAAGAATGACAAGAAATGTATCTGCTCAATTGCGATATCGACAACCTATTTCATGATAATGAGAATGGTTTATAAAATATTCAAAATGTAAGAGATTATTTGTATTTTTTCAGAATTTTATTTAATATTTCAAAGATAAAATAGCTTTGTTGATTTAAAAGGTGAAAAAGGTTGGTAATGTAGCAAATAATTTGAATTTTTTTATTGGCTTGTGGTAATGAAAAACCATGGTATTGGCCCACAATGTTGTAGCAAAGCATAGCTCTAATGGGTATCATAATTGGCCCTTGTCATGGGTGTAATTCTCCTTGGATTTATTAGGGTGAGGCTCCCTATGATATAGTCAACTAGGCCCCATTTGGAGGCATTACATGTAATTGTAACAAATCCTATTTAAAGTTAATAATCTCCATAGAAAATTGTGGTAAATATATAGTCAAGAATAATGTTCCATGTTGTTTTAGATGTATATGTGTGTTTAACTTATATATATATATTTTACTACTATTTAATATAATATAAATAATTGAAATAAATCTATAATCTAGGGATTTTTATGATTTTTATGTTTTTTTAATTTTTTATTTTAACCACTACTAAAAATTAATAAATGTTTTGATGCTTATTATGTATTAATGCATACCATTTAGTTTATATGGTTGCACTACATTTAAGGTTAGCCACATGAAAAGTATTATGGAGTAACTATTTTGATTCTTATTAAAAATTGATATATTTTCATTGGTTTACACCTAATGTGAGTATAACCTCCAAAATTTAAGAGAAAATGTTTTTAATTGTTAAGCCTCTTAGTGTCATCAAGGTGATAGACTCCTTCTAGCTATAGTGTTTTGGAAAATGACCAATATAAAACCCATAAAAATTGTAGTTATTTTAACCATATTTACCTTGTTTTTTTCACTAATAAATTTAATAGTAACCTAAAAAATAATAAATTAAAAATGCTATTAATAACAAAAATAAAAAAATACCATTGATAGCAGAATATGTAGATCATTCCTAAATATTAAAAAAAAACCAACATTTAATTTAATAAAATTATACCCAACTTAAATTTAATAGTGAACTAAAAAATAATAAATTAAAATTACTATTAATAACAAAAATTTAAAATACTATTCATAGCACAATATGTAGATCATTCCTAAATATTAAAAAAAACCAACATTTAATTTAATAAAAATATACCCAACTTAATGATAAAATTTAAATTTACTGTTTAGAATCTCAAAATTTATGATTAATATTGTGAGATTCATTTCATTATATTGAAAATCACTTTCTTATTTCAATAAACATCATTTTCTTAAAAAGTATTTCCAAAATATAAAAAATTGATAAATTAAAATTAAATATCTATAAATATAAACCTTCAAAGCGTTATATTTGTTATTTCTTAAATTTATATCTAAATAATATTTTATTTCGATTAACTAATTAACAATCTTTAAATTAATATAATAACCAATGAAATAAACGAAATAAAAACTCATTGAGAAACAAGTAAACATGATTTTAACCAAAAATATATTATCGGTTTTATAATTGTATATAATATTTAATCAAATTTTTATTATCATTTTTATTCATAAAAATTTAAAAAGCTATTTTTTAAAATTTAAATTATTATTTTTTAATTCACTCTATAAAAATATATATTATTCCCTTCCTATATCCCTATATTAATAATGATTTTTATTTCTTTTTTATGAATTAATTGCATCACGAATTTTTTTCACTTGATGATAATTTTTTCCGTGATGATAATTTTATGAATTAATTTTGATGAATTTGTTTATTAATAGTAATTTAATTAATTTTAAAAACTTATTGCTTTTAACAATATAATGAAAGTAATGTTAATTATCTTTTAAATATTTGTAAAAACAATTTGAATTAATTCAAAAATTATTATAACCTACGGTGTAACGTTTCCCGTCATAATTTTTTTTTTATTATGTAACTATTAAATATCATGTACATATTTTTTTTACTGCTGGTTATGATCCTACCCATATGTATTAAATCTGGATCCATGGAAATTCATGTCGCGTTTAATCTCCAAGATATTGTAAGATCTGTATTCAATTGATAAAGTTAAATCCTCTTTTATGAAGCCGTCACCCTTAATGCGGTCGGGGTCAGATATATTACCTGGTTCAATTAATACCATACTGATGTTAATATTTAAACTTTATGATATGAGGAGGCCTCGCCTTAAGGCGGCCAGTTATATTACACATGCCATTTAATACCCTGCACTATTAAATATTAAACCTCATTACGAGGCCGCCTCACCCTAAGGTGGGCCGGTTATAATACATACGTTTATTAATTTCGCTGTGTAATTACATGTGATCACCTGGTGGACCGTCCGGTCACACCAAATTTGCTCGGGATCCACATCCGGATCCACGATGGTGCTTCTTGCTTGCGATCAGACGGTGGAGACCTTCCCGCTTTTTCATCAACCTCGAAGGCACCGATAGTGAACTCATTTGGTTGTAGATTTCTGGCAGAGTTTTGTTCGAGTTTTGTTCTGGTGCAATTTTTCCTCCGCGGAATGGATTCGAGGTGAGAACCCAGCTCAAGCCCAGCTCCTTGGTTGACAATGGCGATGGCTTTGCAGGTGAGAGCAGATGCCTTACCTGAATTATTGTTCATTTGGTTGCTCGTTTTCATATGTTCTGGAGTAGTTGTCAACATTTCCGACAGTTCCATTAATCCACTGCATGTATTGTTGTTGCTTGCAGGTAGATGGAACCATGTCGGTTCAGGAATGGGGAAAGCCATCGTACTTAGGCAAGGACCCGCCGCTTTTTGGTAAGTCTCTGTTCAAGAGTGGAAGTTAATCAGCTCGTATGGCTCTCAGCCCTTCCTGGGTGCTGGTCTTTTGGTCGCCATTCTCGCCCTTGGGAGGAGCAGTAGTCCTTCATTGAGTTTTTATTTACTGTAACTAATTTATGTGCCGCTGGAAATCTTTCCGGGTTACTGTTCTGAAGTTCTTGGATGAAGTTTCCACATGGTATCGACCCGACTTCGGGCGAGTTAGATTAGCTGTGAGTTATGTTTGTTCCGCCGGCTACAGCTGAACATTTGTTAAATTTTCGCATGTATAATACCCGGATTCTGGGTTATGCATTTTTTATTATTGGAAAGATTGTTTTGCATGTAGCTTTATCGCTCCTCATATATATGCTTATTTATTGTTTTCCCATTATCGTATTTCTTCTGTTATGCTATTACAAAATCTTTAGCTCCGGAATACAGGGTTATGTTTACAGCTTTGTTTAAAATCAAAGGGTTTGTTGTTCAAATGAAACTCGTGTGCTATTTCTACTCAAGTTGCTTTTATTTTACTGAGGCCAGTGCACGCTTCACTTAGAGAGGGACTTCCATTGTCTAGAATGGATAGTCGACCCTCTCAATATTTCCCAAATCTACCAGGAGCCAATAATTTTTTTTTAAATGTTGTTATGGTCAATGTTTAGACAGTTTTCATTATACACAGGGTTCTAACTACGATCACTGTGTAGATTTCGGCAGTTATATGAACCCTTAATTCCGTATGAATTAGTCCATGTTCACATACTTTGTCATATCATTGCGGCCCTACCTAGTTTATTAATAATAATGTTCTTGGTCCCTACTCCTGTAGCAGGAGAATACGACCCTTGTTTATTCTGAATTTTCTATAAGGTTACTTTCGATACCCCTAAAATGTCCGTCGTTCCAACGAAATCCTACGATTCTCGTTCTGGAACTTGACATATGATTATATTCAAAACCATTGTTAAGAGTTGCGGAATCCACTCTTGACCCGTAGTCTATTATTCATTCGATATAAGACGAGGGTTTCGAGGTAAATTCTTCAATGAGGCCGCAAGTCCATTAATATTCAGTGCTGTACTTGGAGTTCTTTTGTTCAGTTCTTGAATAACTTGTGTAGAACTATTTGTCTGTTCATCGTGAATAAATTAATTTCTTGCTATATGTTTTCCTAATCAAGTTCCAATTTATTCTTAATAGGTGAGAATTTCTAACGGTCCTTCCGAAAGTACAAAATGGGTTAATATTATATGTAAACAGAGAATAGCCAATTTAATCATTGCCATTCCTGTTATGATGTTTTTTTTTATACATGTACTCTGTTTATGGTTTCATTCTAGCAGAATATGCTATGTTTCTATAATATACCCCATCAGGTACTGTTTACTTTATGTTATAATGAACAGAGCCATGGAGTCTAAATTCAATAATAATATTTAATGTTCATTTTCTTTTCTACCCTTTTTTTTTTAGAAAGAAAAGAAATAGTTTACAGGGTTCAGTTTCTTACCTAGTTCTTCAGATACCGAGCCCTCTTTCCAGAAATCGAGATTACATGTTTTCAATCTCTTATAATTTGCCTCCCATTCACGAGACTCGTTCCTCAAGAACTGAACCTCCCCTCCGTGCTACTTGCAGGACCACTGTCCGTCAACAGGTTGTTGGCATTCCATGTTCGGCTATCTAGTCCTTACCAGACTTAGTCAAAATCCTCCTTCTCCCTTCCCCTGTCTGTCCTTACAGCACAGAGAACCCCTCCTCTTCCGTCCTCCTTCCCTTTTCATCTGGAAACCCCTTCCAGTTAGGGAAAGACGGTTAGGGTTTTGGGGAGAATTCCACAACTGTCTGGCCTTCCCTATCTTGGGAAGTTCTAACTTGCAAGAGTCATTACTTAAAACAAGAAAAACAATATAATTAAATTCCAACTGTTAATTCCAGTAGTCTTTTATTTACCAAAGTAACTTTAAATATTTACATCAATTTCGGGGCCTTACACCTTCCCCCCCTGAAATTTGGACATCGTCCCGATGTCCATTGACTAGGAACAATTCTGGGTGAGATTTCCTTATGAGTTCTTCGCCCTCCCAAGTGGCCTCGTCAGGCCCAAAGTGCTTCCATTACACTTTAACTTGGGTAATAACTCGCTTCCGCAACTGTACTTCTCTCCGGTCGAGAATGCTCAATGGCTCAACCAATATTTCGCCTTCCGGTTCGACCTGCAATACGCAATGTTCCAAGTCAGTTTCGTGTTACGAAAAGCTTGAAACTAATTTGTTAGAACTAATCCTTACCCATATGTCTTGCCATTGAATTACATGTTTGGGGTCATAAACATATTTTTTTTAAATAGACACATGGAAGACATTGTGGATTCGAATGTGACTTGGCAGGGTGAGTTGGTAAGCCACGGGCCCGATTCTTGCTAAGACTTGGAATGGTCCACAATACCGGGGTGCCAATTTGGTACACTCACTCCATTGTAATGTACTCTTCCGAGCCTGAATTCTTATGTAGACGTGGTCACCGACTTGATATTCTTTGTACCTTCTTTTCCGATCGGCAAAACTCTTTTGCCTATCTTGAGCGATTTTCAAATTGGATTGCACTCGTTTTACCATAATTTCCATTTCTTTAAGCATTTCGGGTCCCAACCTTAGTTTGTCTTCAGGGCCACTCCAGCTCGAGGGTGTGCGACATTTCCGTCCGTATAATACTTCGAAAGGGCTCATTTGTAGCGAAGCATGATACCCGTTATTGTAAGCAAATTCAACTAAATGCAGATATTCTTCCCATTGTGTGGGTTGCTGCATCACATATGCTCGTAGAATGTCCTCAACCACTTGATTCACCCGCTCTGTCTGCCCATCGGTCTGAGGATGGTACGTTGTACTGAAGTTCAGCTGCGTTCCCAACTTTGTAAAGAGTGTTCTCCAAAAGGCTGATGTGAACTTCACGTCACGATCTGAAATTATTGTTTTTGGAAGTCCGTGTAATTTGAACACATTCTGCATGAAGATATGGCTGATTTGTACAACCCGATAGGTGGATTGTATAGGTATGAAATGTGCTGCCTTGCTCGGCTTGTCAACCACCACCATAATAGAATCGTTATTCTTCTTTGTCCTAGGCAGTCTTGTTACAAAGTCCATGGAAATGGTTTCCCATTTCCACTCCGGAATAGGTAATGGCTGTAATAGTCCTGCTGGATGTTGATGTTCTGCCTTAATTTGTTGACATTCCAAACATTGGACCAAATACTCAACCACATTATTTTTCATTCCTGGCCAATAGTATTCCTTACATATTGCTGTTATCATTTTTTGATAACCAGGATGTCTAGCATAGTGGCTGATATGGAATTCATCCAGAACCATTAATAGTGATTTGATCAGGTACATATAGCCTCTTCTTGTAGTATAGTATTCCAGCGTTATCTACTTCATATCCTTGCTGATTTTTCTCATTTCCGGGCTGTTGTACTTGTTGTTTTATTTGCTGGTATACTACATCTTGTTCTGTTGTCTTTTTCATCATTTCCTCAAAGGAACTTTTCCAACTACTATAGGAAACTTCATATATACAGTGGACCTTCCGACTTAAGGCGTCAGCCACTCGATTCTCTTTCCCTTTTAAATGTTTAATTTCAAAATCGAAACTGTTGAGGAAATCCACCCACCTCGCCTGTCTGGCGTTTAGAGTGGGTTGGCTAAAGTAGTTGGTCAAACTGTGGTGGTCGGTCATCAGCAAAAATTTCCTTCCCACAAGATAATGTCGCCACATCTTTAATGCGTGTATGACAACAGCCAGTTCCAAATAATATGCAGAGTATTTCTGTTCATCCTCCTTAAGTTTCTTGGATTCATAAGCAATTATCTTACCTTCTTGCATCAATACACCCCCCACACCTTCTTTACTCGCGTCGGTGCACACCACATAGTCCTTATCAGGGTCTGCTATACTCAGGACTGGTGTCGTGGTGAGTAGATGTTTAAGTTGGTCAAAACTTTTCTGGCATTCTAGGGTCCATCTGAAAACCTTTCCCTTTTTCTATAGAGAGGTGATAGGGTAAGCTACCCTAGAAAAACCTTCTATAAAACGTCTGTAATATCCTGCTAATCCCATAAAAGATCTAATGTCCGCCACATCTTTTGGTACACGCCATTCTAATATGATATTTATCTTTTCAGGGTCTACTGCAATCCCGTCCCTTGTGATTACGTGGCCCAAATATTGTATTTCTTCCTTGTAAAAGTCGCACTTGCTAAACTTAGCGTACAACTGATGTTGCCGGAGAGTTATTAATACTAATTTGAGGTGCTCCTTGTGTTCCTCCATAGTGCGGGAGGATATCAATATATCATCAATGAATATTAATACAAATCTGTCCAGATATTGATGAAATATGTTGTTCATCAAACACATAAAAGTTGTAGGTGCGTTAGTTAATCCAAAGGGTAGCACCACAAATTCATAATGTCCATACCTGGTTCTGAACGTTGTTTTAGTGATGTCTTCTTCCTTGTTCTAATCTGATGATAACTTGATCGCAAATCAATCTTAGAAAACACTGTTGCCCCCTTCACTTGATCGAAGAGTTCATCAATCCGAGGTAGAGGGTACTTGTTTTTGATGGTCAGTTTGTTCAACTGACGATAGTCTATACACATACGAAGGGTTCCATCTTTTTTCTTAACGAACAACATTGGAGCTCCCCATGGGGACACGTTAGGGCGAATATAATTTTTATCCAGCAGTTCCTGTAACTGCATTTTTAATTCTGTCAACTCTGGTACGCTCATCCGATAGGGCGCTCGTGATATGGGTGCCGCTCCAGGTATCAATTCGATGGTGAAGTCTATGTCCCTTTTAGGCGGCAATCCGGGAATTTCCTCGGGAAATACATCAACAAATTCTTGTATGACAAGAATGTTCTCTAACAGGGTCGTTTTGTCTTTTGAGTCTGCATAGCTCACCTGGATGGCATAAATCTGGCACTTTTTCCTAATACACTTTGCTAACTAGGAAGCAGTTACTGGTCGAATTAACACTCGCTGCTTAATTCCTTGCAACTCCTGTTGTATTCCCAACTCATCCCTATAATAAATAGTCTTCGTTTTGCAATTAACAAGGGACCAATGTTTTTCTAACCAATCCATGCCGATTAAAATGTCGTAGGAACCAAGGGGAAGCACATTCAAGTCTGTTGTTATTGACTGCCCAACTACCTTTAAGGGACAGTCACTAACTTTGGCAAGTACCCGCCTTTTAGCCCCTGTAGCTAGCTGTACCAGCCAGGGGTTTTTAAATTTTACAGCCTGTAATTTACAGTACTCTACCATATTCGGACTAATGTAACTTAATGTAGCTCTTGGGTCAACTAAAATAGTTCCAGAAAAATCTAACATTTTACCTTCGAGTTCTACCATAGTTGGCTGGTACTCCGCTTGACGGTCTTCCATGGCAGCATTAATCCGGGGTATACTTCGTCCCACGTCCCGAATAGTCGACGCTTATTGAATTTGAGAGATCTGTTCATTTCCCTTTCGTTGGGGATAGTTCTTAATATAATGAGGTCCACCACAGCCCCAACACTGTACAGGTGGTCTTGTTGTTACCTCGCTGTCCAATTTACCAGGGGGCTCATTGGTTCTTGATTCACTGGTTGGCCTTGTTCTGAGTGAATTTTTCTGGAAGTTTCTGCTATTTGGTCCTTTTGCAAAACTTCTATTACTTCCTCCACGGCTTCCTTTACTATTTCCAGTCAATCT
>APFE031260404.1:1667-20008 GCA_000404065.3 Pinus taeda
AAATGTAATGATCTGGGTAAGTTTATGAGGAAAATAGGGCAAAAGAGAGGGATAAGTGAGGAAAAGATGTAGGTAATGATGGATAATTAGGTGCAAGTTAGAGGCTCTACAATACCAATCTCCTGTTTTAGCTTCATCAGTTAGGTGCATAATTCTTCTTATTTCTGCACTGATTTTAGGTTTTGTTGTACCACTGAGGAGGCTCTTAGCTGGATGGAAAAACATCTCTATTGATGTTTTGTATGTGAAGTCCCTTTGGTCCTTCATCACCAAGGTTATTGAGAAGATGATAGACTGAGGTTCGCCTTCTTCATTTATCTTGCTCATCACAAACTGAAACCTATCTTCCTGAAAATAAATAGACATATAAACTAGTACTGAAGAGTATTAAAACACTTCTTCTTGTAGAATTCCTGCAGAAACTCCGATAGATCTAGAATTCTAGTTAAATTAAACACAAGTAATTTGTTGATACTCAGGAGAGGAGAGAAATAATTTGCTCCATAAAATCAATGTATTGAATTAATGAACAATAGTACTACATGAGAAACCAAACCTCTAATCCCAAAGGGAGGTGGTTATATAGAAATTCCAAATCTACAAAACTAGGAAAAAACTAGGAAAAAACTAGTGAAAAACTAGAAAAGGCTAAGAAAAGCTAAAGGGAGGCCTAAAATTGCAACAATGACTCAAGACAACCTATGCCAACTATCAGCCACGAGGAAAGCATGAGGAGGGTTTCATTTCCCAAGGAAGGAAACTTTAAAATATGCTATAATGGTCTGGGGAACCAGATCCCTTGATCGGGGAATCTTCATGTGGGGTGCTGATCCTCAAATAACTCAAGTGGATGAGGTGTGGTTGGGTTTCAACATGAACTTAGATTTCTAAATGGTTTAGGAGAGTCATTGGACTAATATTTCCATAATATTAACCCTTTAAAGGAAACAAGGGAAAGTTGATCCACCGAGCTAGTTTACCAAAAACCAAGTGTGAACATGATTTTTAGTGCATGTGGCTATGTTAAGGATACTTAGGCTAAAAATTACATGTAGATGTTAGGATTATATTTCAACACCCCCGATCATCCTAACTCACTTATGTAAACAAAGTCCCCCCTAAATGAGGAAAAAAGTGTTAAGTGGCCAGAAGGGCTTACTCAACTGTCTCCAACAAAACAAGCATAGCTCTTAGTTCTAAAAATTTCTTTTCAGTGAAAGACTTGGTGAAGATGTCTGCAACGTGCTGCTTAGTGGGGCAGTACTGCAGTGATATGACTAGGTCATAGATCAGCTCATGGATGTAATGCATGTCAATCTCGATGTGCTTGGTCCTCTACCTCTGAACTAGGTCAATTGATATCTAAATGAACCTCTGATTTTCATAAAATATGACAGTCAGAATTGGATACTAAATACCAAATTCGGAGAGAAGGCCCTGCAACCAAA
This sequence comes from Pinus taeda, assembly GCA_000404065.3. Lineage (NCBI taxonomy): Eukaryota > Viridiplantae > Streptophyta > Pinopsida > Pinales > Pinaceae > Pinus > Pinus taeda. The sequence continues at coordinate 3,116 of APFE031260404.1, forward strand.
CAACTTCTTTAACTGCATTCACTACACCTCTATACTCTTCCTCGACTGTAGATAAAGAAATCATGGATTTCTTCTTGCTAGACTAGCAAAGAGGCCCTGAACCAAAGATGAAAACATAACCAAAGGTGGAATTACGCTCTATATTATCGACAACCCAATCAGAATCTATGTACCCAACCAGTGAAAGTGGGTGATTTGCAACATAAAATATAACAAAACTGGAAGTACCTTCCACATATCTAAGGATTCACTTTGTAGATTTCTAGAGAAGCTCATGGGTCTCTTGCATATATTTGGAACAACTCCTACTGCAAAAGATATATCAAGTTAGGTGTGAATAATATACAACAAACTCCCAACCAAATATCGATATAGTGTACTATCCACTAAAGGTGTAGTACCTGTATCCTCAAATCTAATCCCTAAAAGAAAAGGAGATGTTGTTGGTTTGAATTATTTAACTTGAAAGAGGACAATAAGATTTGATGCATACTTAGACTGTGCCATCTTGATCCCTGAAGTAGACTGAGAAACTTCAAGGCCAAGAAAGCAGTGCAATAGTCCCAAGTCTGTCATGCAAAATTGATCATGCAATGCTGATTTTGCCGAATCAATAGCTGAGGTAAGGTTCCCTCTCATCAGTAAATCATCTACATAAAGTACTATCAGAAAAATGGAATCATCATGCTGTTGAAAATAAACATTGAAATCAGATTTGCATCGAATGAATCGAATGGAAAGTAGGAAATAATCCATCTTTGCATACCAGGCTCTCGGAGCGTGTTTTAGGCCATACAAAGATTTCTTGAATCTGAAACCAAGGGAAGAGTTCTAAATGTATCCCTTTGGCTGCTCCATATATATATCCTCCAAGATATCTCCATGAATAAATGCACTCTTCACATCCATGTGATGAACTTCCCATCTGCGAGAAGCAGCAAAGGCTAAAACTAGTCGACTGGAGTCGATTTTTGCAACAAGTGAAAATTTCTCTATGTAGTCTATGCCACGTACCTATGAGTATCCTTTTGCAACAAGTCAAGAATTTTACTTTCTGATCTCACGATCTATAACAATATTTTTTTGATAGATCCATTGACATCGAACAATTTTTCTTCCTTTCGGAAGTGGAACCAAGTCCCATGTGTCGTTTTCCATGAGAGAAGAGTACTATTCATCCATGGCATCCTCCCAAAGCGGGTTTCTAGAAGCCTCAAAGTGTGACTATGGATATGAACAAAGTGTCATATAGCAATGTATGGTAAGTAATGGTTTGGTGGTATCCAGGGCTTGAGGATCCCCAAAAATATGTGATCTAGTCCTTCTTGCATATGTAGGATCACCAACTACTTCACCTGCATCTTGCAGAGTTTTCTCTGCCCATGTTGGCAGCTGAGTTAGAGAAACCACAACCTAATCCTCATCCTTTGAAATAGACCCAATATTCTTCTCTGATGGCTTCTCTAAAGTGCTCGAAGAAGTTTTAGACTCCTCCTCATCAGTGGCAACAAGCGGTTCCTCGGTAGTGTCTGCTGAAAAATCATGCAGTGATTCTTCTTCAAAATTCACACTTTGAGCTACAAGGAAATTTTCAGTGTGAGAGTCCAACAATATATATCCTTTGACACTATCAAGATATCCAACAAAGATACATTCAGCACTTTGAGGCTCCAAATCCTTCCTCTTATTTGTCGGAATGTGAGCCCATGCTCATAAACCGAAAATGTGAAAGTGCGACACTTTCGATTTCTTATCGGTCCAACATTGAAATGGAGTGGTGACTTTGAGTGACTTTGAGTGATTTTTGAGGAATGTGGTTCTCAATGTATGTTTCATAATTAATAGCCTCAGCCCTTAGCTTAGGAGCTAATGATTTGGATTGTTGCATACAATTGGCCATCTCTTTTAACGATCAATTTTTCCTCTCTGCAACATGATTTTGTTGTGGTGTATATGGCACTATGTGTTCTAGTTGTATACCTACATCAATACAGATTTACTACAAATATTTTTTGACATACTCCCCCCCATTATCAGTATAGAGTATCTTAATCTTACACCCATACTCATTCTCACCAAGTTCTTTAAATTCTATAAGGCATTCAAATACTTTAATTTCAGAAAAAATACCCAAGTAAACCGAGAGAAATCATCTATGAAGGTGAGTACATATTGAGTCCTACTAATTGAAGGCTGGAGGAATGGGCCTATGATGTCACTGTGAACCAAACCAAGAGGTGAAGAAGCTCTCTAAGCCTTCCCTTTGTCAAACTTTTTCTCGATTTGTAGACAACGAGGGAACATGAAGCACATTGGTGAAGCAAACCCCTTCAAGGTCTACAATTCCTTCTCCGCACACATTTGCGGGTGTAGCATCTCCCAATTAAATTGGGGATTTGGTGCTTTCTTCAATGGAGGAAAACTCATCTTCTGATGCAGCCATATGATTTGATGCACCGGAATCAAGGATCCAAGCTGATGGAGTGGATGTGACATCCATTAAAGGATGACCATATCGTACCCTCCCTCTCCCATCTCCCGTTCTATTATCATCTTTCTTCTTTTCATTCTCGGGCATTGTGAGATTGTGTTGCTGCAATTTCTTAGCGATCTCATTGATTGCTTTCCTCATGAAATTTTATTCGGGATAAAAAACTTTGGAAAAATAGTTGCAAAGTGTCCTTTCCTTCTCGTTCTTACCCTTAGGAAAGAAGAACTCTATGAATATAGTACGGGTCTCTCCTTCTTCGATTCATTAAATTTACCCTTCCCTCTTTGCTTATCTCTTCCATTTTTCTTTGGAGCATCAGTAGCCGCAAGTGCTTGATTCTTTGAATGCTTGATGGCACCCGTTTTGACTAACTTAGCTTGTTCTTGAGTTAATGCTGCAATGAAGTCATTCAATGGAGGCATTTTCCATTTTTCCTATTTCAATTTAGATGCTTGAAAATACAATAAAAATACAGAATATTCAGGGCCTAATTTCGAGAGAATTGAAAGGATGAGTTGATCTTCCTCTTTCTTGACTCCACATGCATCAAGTTCAATGAGGAGGGATTTAAAATTGGTGAAGTATTCTTGCAGGTTGCTGAAATGAGTTGGATTGAGGGATATGAATTCATTCTCTAGTTGATGCACTCTCATTTCATCTTTCTTGTTGAATATTCCTTCCATTGTGGTCCAGACCACATCGGGAGTAGTGGCTCTGCTGACATGAAAGAGGAGTTTTCTGGAATTTGATAGGCATATCAGTCTAGTTGCTCCATGTAATTTATTGAAATACTTTATCTTCTCCACTGCAGAAGTTAGTTCAGTCTCTCTTCCCATTGTTACCCTATAAAGCCCTTTGCTTCGGAGGAGCAGAGTGATCTCTACCTTCCATTCGAAGTAATAGAAAGCATTTAGAACGAGTTTTGTGGGATGAGAGAGATGATCCATTGTTTCTTTCTTCACCTCCTTATAATCTATACCTACAAGTAAAACCATGTACAATCCACTAGATTCGAACTAGCTCTGATACCATGTAGAATTCCTGCAGAAACTCTGGTAGATCTAGCATTCTAGTTAAATTAAATACAAGTAATTTGCTAATATTTAAGAGAGGAGAGAAAGAATTTGCTCCATAAAATGAATGTATTAAATTAATGAACAATAGTAATACATGAGAAACCAAAACTCTAATCCCAGAGGGAGGTGGTTATACAGAAATTTCTGAATCTAGAAAACTAGGAAAAAAACTAGTAAAAAACTAGAGAAGGTTAAGAAAAGCTAAAGGGAGGCCTAAAATAGCAACAATGACTCAAGATAACCTATGCCAACTATCAGCCAGGAGGAAAGAATTAGGAGGGGTTCATTTACCAAGGAAGGAAACTTTCAAACATGCTAAAATGGTCCAGGGGACCACATCCCTTGATTTAAGGGGGAATCTTCATGTGGGGAGCCAATCCTCAAATAACTCAAGTGGATGAGGTGTGGTTAGGTGTGAACATGCACATAGATGTATAAATTGTTTAGTAAATTGGTTGGATCAATATTTCCATAATATTAAGACTTTAAAGGCAAAAAACAAGGGAAGGTTGGTCCATCGAGCTAGTTTACCAGAAACCAAGTGTAAACATGATTTTTGGTGCATGTAGCTAAGTAAAGGATACTTAGGCTAAAAAGTAAGTGTAGATGTTAGGATTATATTCCAACACTTCTATAGTAAAATTTATGAATTGTTCGTGCATGGACTCTACCATAAATTGACTAAAATTAAACAAGATAAAGGGTTTTGACTATGAAGATAATATGGATAGGAAACCTATTATGGCCTCATCAAGCAACTGATTTGAATAATACCCTAGAAAATATGAAATCACAGTGACTATATGTCTAGTTCTATAAGGGAAAGAATGGGATGGATATGGAGGATTTTTTCTAGGTAGTGGAGTGTCCTCAATCATGAATAGTTACAATTTTTTATCTATTTTTGTAAACTCTAACTTCTGGTACATTTCACTAAGGATTTCATGGGAAAAAGGAGTATTTCCTTAGATGATAGGAGCTTGCATCATCTGCATTATGGATTTAGCATCAATGGTAAACAATATTTATCCTATAGGGGTTACTATTGCTCTTTCCTATGGGCTATAGTTGGATAATCATTTTCTGATCAATTATGGGCAGCTATGGATTTTGGGAAAAATGTAGAAAGGAAAATTTGTATCCCAAAGTCCTATATCATCCATTTCATCAATGAATCTATCCTCCCATGAACAGTGGATTTCAAAGAGATCAAATTCTAAAATTGTCTCATGTATCTTGAAGTCTCTATCTGCAAGTGGAATATGCTCCAAGTCCACTAGTGGGTTCACCATTGGATTGAAAAAATCATGTTCTTTCTTCTTCGGTGGCATGGCTATCTTCAGGAAATTTTAAACCTAGACTATCTTTGGATTTATAGGTGAACTACTATTAGGAGAGGGAATTAGAAGGAAATGGAACCTAAAGAGGGAAAACAAAAAGCGAATGAGTAGAAAACATGATTCAAGAACAGTGATGCTTGGTAAATGCAGACGATGTAGCATTATGTTGTTGTGTTGATAATTCACTGTGTCAACTGCATCTCGATGTATGTCTCAACAAGTTTTCACTTCACCTGCTACACAAAGAAGACATATAAAAACTCTATAAATGGGTGAGATGATGTATTTTTAATTTCCGTAGAGTTCCCATTGAGGTGACATGAAGTGGAGTGGGTCCATTGGCTAATGATCTAACGAATTGAATGTGCAATGGATATAGTGTGGGAATGGAGGTGATAGGTGGATGGGAGGAGTGTTGTAACACCCCCCCCCCCCCCCGAGTTGGGTTCGATCGATGATGGATTGATGATGGATGAGAGGGGGATGAGTTGTAGCAATCGACGAGCTAGGCGCACCCACACAGTGTGACGAGACAGATGACACGAAGAGAAACGTGAAGGTCATGTTAAAAATGGAGTGTTAAGAAAGTTCGTTGGTGAACTTATATGGTGGGGTGATCCTTGGTGTGGGCACCATCACCTTGGATGACATACGAAAAATAGCCAAAAGATGGGTCGGTTAGGCTATATGCTCATGCCCCCACATTGGCGAGATTGTGTATAAGTAGCGTGGGCGAGTTGGAGAAGAAGGAATTCAATAATTAATCCAAGGCAAGTGAGACGAGATCCATAGGACAAGTCTAAGGATGAGCCGAGGAGGGTCACTGAAATGTTGGGCAAAGGTGCAGGCGGATCTAAGGGCCGAAGCACCCTAGCCACATGATTAGGCATTGGGCGGGTGGTTGCAGGCGGGTAGGCCATAGGGCGCAGTGAACGAGAATGAATAGACTTGGGTGGTAGGTCAGGTCGGGCTGAACGTGGAGAGTGCAGGTTAATTGCAGGTTGGGCAGGCGCACGCAAGACCACAAGGTGAAACCGCAGTCAGCGGGCAAGCTTGAAGGAGGGTGTCGAAGGGCAAGTTCAGGTGAGGGCACCGGTGGGTCAAAAAGTCAAGCGGGCCGAGGTGAATGTGCCTGGTGAATGAAAATTTGGGTGGGTCGCAGTGAACGAACCTGGCAAAATGACGAGTTGGGTGAGTCGTATTGAATACGCCCAGTGAAACGATGGACGAACGGGTCACGATGAACATGCCCTGTGGAATGATGAACAAGTGAGTTTGTGGGCATGCTCAGGTAGGAAAAAATGACGGTTGAGTTGAGGTGAATGCTCGGGCACAGTGAAACAATAGTGGCATGCATGTTGGACTTAGCGGGTTGGAGAGTTTGGTTGAATGGGCACCCGAGTTGTGGTGAAATGGTGCGACGGTGAGCCAACGACATTGGGCAAGTGACATGGTAGGTCGACGAGTTGAACGAGAGTTTGATAAGTCATTCGGCCAAAAGGTGGATGTGTGTAGGGTAACACGTTGATCTGGGCGTTGGTGAAAGGAGAAGTCGTGCGACAGTTCGTGCGATAGTTTCGTGGAACAAGTGAATGAAGGGTAGGCAAGGCAGCTCAAGGGGTGCGTCAACCTGGTAAAAGACCGAAGCTACACGATGGTGCTAACTAAGTGTAAACCTCTAAAAATTGAAGCATTATCATTATTTCGGGTAGACTCATATTTGTAGGGAGTTGCCCCTCCCAAGTTATTATGTTGTGCACTTGTGTTAAATAATGATATTGTGTTTATGAAGATTAATGTTTTTGTTGTGTTAATGAAAGTTGTGCTTAGCTAATCAAAAAATAAACTAAGTATAGGAGTAGGTGTAGTCCACAATCGCAAGTATTGTTGAAAAGAAAGTGGTCAGTGGTGCCACACCCCCAATCATTAGGGTAGAAGATCACTGCCAGGGTAGGGGCGTGACAAGTGGTATGGGAGCCCTAATTCAGAGAATGAGTTGAAGCATAGCTCCACTATGTGAAAGGTTGATTTAAAGGCCAATATGTGACAAAGGAATCTGGCAAGTGATTTAGGTTTGTAGTTTATGCTCTACACTAGATCACAAAGGAAGCGGATGGTAGAAATGGTGAAAGAACCTTAGGTTATGATAGGTGAATCTAGCCAAGATGATAGAGAAGATTTCCTTGACAGGGTATTGGATCGTGTGGAAGAATTGGGTCTCGACATGGCTTCGTTGAAGGCCAAGAATGTGTAGGTTCATGAAGGCTATGTGGTGGTGAAAGAGGAACATGAGGACCTCAAGGTTTGACATGAGTATATTGGTTGGAAGTATTTAACAAGAGGAAGAATAAGTCAAGAACATTGGTGCAACAAGAGATCAAGGCTTGGATAAAATCTTGAAATTGCAGCAAGATCTTGACAATGCTATGAATGGGAACACAGTTTGAAGAGGGTTGTAAGACACAACGTAGTTGGAGGTGTGGCTCATGTCAAAGTCAAAGAGCCGGATTCTTATGATGGTACGAGAAGTGCGGAAACTCATGGTAACTTTCTATTAGATATAAAATAATACTTAGAGCATTTGGGATTATTCGATGAGGAAACTGAAGAAGAGGTAGATGCCCAATTCTTGACGAAAGATGCTAAGATGTGGTGGCAAAGAAGGATGGATCAGATTGCCAATGGCAATGTTGAAGAAATAACTTCATGGGATGAGATGAATAAGGCTTTGCAGAGCCACTTCAATCCACAAGACGAAACATCAGATGCAAGGATGAAGATAAAATATATAAAGAAAGTAGGAATATTGTAGGAATATTAGTGAGAGTTTGCAAGTGTAATTTTTGAACTTCCAAATATGGTGGAAAGGGACAAGTTGTTCAACTTTATCATAGGTTTGAAACCTTGGGCATGGAATAAAGTGAAGAGACAAAAGATAAAGACACTTGAGGAGGCTTTTGCTACTATAGATCATTTGGAGGAATGTTAGGATGAGGGTTCCAATGAGAAAAACAAGGATTATGACAAACCAAAAGAAAAGACTACAAAAGAGGAGCGTTTGAGATCGCATGACAAGGTGAAGATGAAGAAAAAGTTTAAGTTTTGTATATGTGAGGAACCACACATGGTGAAGAATTGTCCTTCAAGACCAGAGGTGGCTACCTTGGCACAGTCTAATGAAAAGAAGAAAGAAGAAACTTTCATAGTGGTTATGCAGATTCTAGGAGATGCAGTAGCTATGGAAGATGTATCAAGGAAAGACCTGGAAACAAACAAATTGGAGTATGTTGAAATGAAGGTTCTTAGTGTTTTTGTACTTACTATGGTGGACAGTGGTGCAACTCACAACTTCATCAGCAAGGATACTGGGAGAGGATTGGGCTAAATTTTGTACCAGTGCAGGCACAAATGAAGACAGTGAATTCTCCTCCGGATTCTGTGATTGGTGTGGCTGAAAGAGTGGATGTCACACTTGGTGAATGGATGGGAAATGTCGATTTCACTGTGGTGTGGATAGATGACTATGAGGCTGTACTGGGCATAGAATTTATGAAGCAATTTTATGCTACGATTGTTTCCCATATGAAGAAACTGTACATTTACGACGGTCGAGAGGATGTACCTATTGATATTCCAACATTGGGAGTAACTATGCTTGAATGTAACTTGACAACAATGAATATGGAGAACGAGAAGTGAGATGACGAAATATATAAGTGATTGTCTGTTGCAAAGGCAAAGCTTATGGAGTAGTCACAAGTTATGAGGACATTGTTAGATAACATCTTGGATCTATTTAAGAGGTTGGAAGTAGTGGAGGATGATGATGATGAAGAGTATGTGAGGCTGAAAGTTTAAATGGAGGATCGGGAGGCATACTTGTAGAGAATGGAAGTGGAGGATCCGAATAGGTGGATTGAGTTGATTAGTGAGGGAGATCCTTTAGGATCTGCTCCCTCCTCATCTACTTAGACTATCATGGAGGATGAGGCCCATTGTTAGCTGCTCATAGCAATGAGTCTGCAAACACATCTACGGGTGAGATGACACAGGTTGACAGGTAGCATGCAGTGGATATTCATGATGATGGAGGGGCATCATTTCTTCTAGTGGTGATGCATGGTTGGATTAGCTACCTAACTAATCACTGACATGAGGGGTACCAACACATGATTCCCTATAAAGTAGTGGCATATCTATGGCGAGAGGTAGGTTGAGTAGTGGGCATCTGGATTACCCATATACACACTTGTGTGGATGGTTGTCTTGGCGATGGATGGTTGCTAGGATGAATATTTTCCGCGGACAACAAAGACTTGAAGAGGGGGAGGATGTAGCACCCTCGAGTTGGGTTCGGTCAGTGATGGGTGCACGATGGGCACACAGTGTGACGAGCCGACCGAAATGAAGAAAAACATCAACTTCATGTTAAAAATGGCAAAGTGTTGAGCAAGTTCGTTGGTGAACTTATATGGTGCGGTAGTCTCAGGTGTGGGCACCCTCACCACGGCCGATGTAGGAAAATAACCAAACATCCAAAATATGGGTTAGCTGGGCCATAGGCTGACACCCCCACATTGGCGAGATGGTGTATAGGTAGTGTGTGAGAGTCAGAGTGGAAGGCATTCAAGAATTCATCGAACGAAAGTGTGGCAAGCTCCAGAGGAGAAGTCTAAGAATCAGCCAAGGAGGGTCACTGAAACATTGGGTGAAGGTGCAGGCAGATCTAAGGGTCGAAGCACCCTAGCTACAAGATTAGACATTTGGTGGGTGGCCACAGGCTACAGAAAAAGGGCAGCAACAAACTTAGGTGGCAGGTCAGGTCAGGCTAAACGTGGAGACTGCAGGTGAGTGGTAGGTCAGGCAAGTGCACAAGAGAGCATCGGGTGAAATTGTAGTCGGCAGGCAAGCCTGAGTGAGGGCGCTAGAGGGCGAGCTTGGGTGAGGTCACCATTGCCCTTGTTCTTTCCCTTTCTTTAGCAATTTTCGAGCACGACATTGTCTCAGATTATCTGCACTCTAAAATCCCCTCGTTCACATTATTTGAACTTGTGATAGGTGGCTACTCGATTAGAGAGAGTGGTATGCCACAATTAACTTGGGAATCCACAAAGTTGTTTAGCTTTCTAGCAGTGTACAAATTCTTCATTTTGGCATTCTTGTTGAAGTCCATAGTGGCAGTGGTGTTGGAAGCGCCTCATGGGAACTTTCATCTACTTTTTCTTAGTTGACTTTTCCTATTACACAGCCTCCATGTCGGTCTTCCTTCTGCTCTTATACTCCCTCATATTGCAGAAGCTAAATTGGGGTACCTTTCATTATTTCCCTATTTTTACTCTTTCTGTCTGCATCATGTGTATATAAGAATGGTCTGGCACCTTGCCTGCCTTATATCCGTCCTAGAGGAGAAATAAGACCTAGGTGTTGTGTGGAAAAGAAAGAATCTCATCATCAATAATTGGATGACTCCACTAGTTCTTGACATTGTTTACCATGTATTTTCCACAATAATTGGATGGATTTTCGGGTATGCTATCTTTCAGGGGAATAACCATGGCACTAGCAGTGCAGGGAGAGGTGCTTACCAACAATCCTTGTTGGGTTGTTTCTTTTTGTTAACTTGATGAGGTTGTTCACACAAAGCATGTTTTTCTTTGTGTGCAAATATTGCCACTATGTGAGCATAGACAAAGGCATTGTCTACAGACTCCACAAATGCCACAGAATAATAGATGATAGTTCTTTGTTGGAATTTGGTGAAAAAAATTCAAAAAATCAGAATGCTGGAGTTTTTCTGATGGTAGAAATGGATTACCACTATAAAAAACCTCTTGGGAACTGAAAATCCTAGAGGTTTGACAACTATAACCCAGATTTTCAAAACTTTCTACAGGATTTTGTCATTTTGTCAGTTTTTTTGGCTACGTCATAGACAAAGGCTTTGTCTACTAATGCCACAAAATAGCCTGTACTGTGTAGAAATCTGGTGAAAAACAATTTTTTTGATGGTAGAAATAGATTCATCACCATCAAAAACCCCTAAAGCACCCAAAATCCTCAAAATTTGATAGCAATAACCCAAATTTCAAAACCTATTTGTCAAATCACCTAAAATTTTATCTCAATGACTATGTTCCTCTTAAAAACTGTAACATTGAACTAGGAGATCAGAGACCACCCTGCCTTTGTATAGTCATCCCTCTTAAGAACTGTAACATTGAACTTGGAGATCAGAGATCGCCCTACCTCTGTATAGTCATCCGTCAGTGTAATTCATTGATGGTAGAGGTTAATGATGTGATCTTCTTCATCTCACTATTTGGTCTAAAATAACCCTACCCTGTGAGGTAAATATTCAGTCAACAACGGTTAGTTTTATATGTTATATATTTAGGACATTCTACAGTAGTATGATTTTGATGTGTATGTATGTTTGTGCTCAAAATTAAATTTTAGCTAGTTTAGGTCAACATAAAAATAAAAAATTAGAAACTTAAATAATATTTATGTTTTTCTCTCCAATAAATAATAATAATGAAAATATAAAAAGTTAGCAAAAAAGGTTTATAATAATAAAAAAGGTTTATAATAATAACGAAAATAGAAAAACTTTGTTGTGGAAACAAAAAAGAAAATAACCATATAGATAAAAAAACTACAATGCAATTATCTCATGCTTTTAGATAAAAAAAAATTACAATACAATTATCTCATGCTTTTAGATAAAAAAAAAATTACAATACAGTTATCTCATGCATTTTTGAATGGATCATAAATTTACCTTCAACAAAATATTTTACCACTTTAAAGTTCAAAATTGGGTGAAATTTTAAACAATTTTACTCTTTACAAAATCCACTACAGAGAATCCAAAATCTTGCTCTAAAATCTTTTAATATTTATTTTAATTAATGATTTGTAAAATGAATCTTTAAAAGGAAAACCATATCCTATGGATATATTAAAATCTCTATACACATAAATATTTCCACATTCCAAATTGTAATATTCAAAAATATTCATTTGATATAGTTTTATTATAAAATTTGTTATGATGCCATGTAAAAAACTCATTAAAATCTAATATTTATATTGAAAGATTAGATATTTTATTAAATTTATATTAATATATTATAATATTAATACTATTTCAACTTAAAAATTTTAATTAATAGAATATTAAATTTAGAATATATATGGGAGTTGAAGGAACAATGGACATAGAGTGATAGAGGTGGAGAGATAGAGGGAGGGATAGAGAGATGGAGTTGGAAGGAGAGAAAGAGAGGGAATAAAGAAGACATAGAGAGAGAAAAGTGGAGAAAGAGAGGAAGTGACAAGGAATAGATGGAGAGAACGTTTATGCTTTGGTGTGAGATAGAGAGACAAAGAAGGAGAGATGGAGAGATGGAGAGAAGGGGGAGAGAGAAGGAGAGACAGACTGAAAATTTTGGAGGGAAAAGAGAGAGAGAGAGTTGAGGGGGAGAGATAAAGGGAGGTGGGAGAGAAAGGAAGAGAGAGGAAGGAAGAGAGTGAGGACATGAGATAGAGAAGGATAGAGGAAGGGAGAGAGAGAGGAAGATAGAAGAAGGGAGCGAGAGAGGAAGATCAGAAGAAAGACACATAGAGATAAAGGTGAACAAAGTGAGAGGGAGTGATAAGGGATATGGAGAGAGGAGAGAAGGAGGGAAGAGAGATAGAAAGGGGGAGAGGGGGTGAGAAAGGGAAGAGAGAGAGTGAGGGAGAGGGAAAGGTAGGGAGATAGATAGATACAAAGAAAGAGTGTATATGTTTTGGCGGTGATATATAAAGACAAGAGAGAGACATAGGGAGATAGATATATATATGCAAGGTGAAGAGAGGGAAGAAGAGAGAGAGGGAGAGATATATAAATATGGAGACATAGAGCATGTGTGTTTATGGGTGGAGGGGAGCGGGGAATGTTGGATAGAGAGACAAAGAAGGAGAGATGGAGGGAGATATAGATGTAGATGGAGGGGGGAGAGAGCGAAGAACAATTTTTGTAGTAGATGCATTTATTCCAGTGTAGATGGTGTTTTCTAATCATATTTGACTACTTGCAATGAAGGAGATAACCTAAATTATAGGGGATAGGAGGAATTAAGAGAGAGGGGAGAGGAGTAAGAGAGGGAGACAAAAATATGGAGGGGAGGATAGCAGGAGAGAGAGAAGGAGAGGGGGGGGAGAAAGTACATGGTGGAGGAAAGGGAGAGAGTTATGGGGGGGGGGAGGAGATGGATACAGAGAAATATGAGATAGAGGAGGAAGAGAGGGGGGATAAAGAGGAAGAAGAGAGAGAGGAAAAGAGATGGAGTTGAAGGGAGAAATGGGAGGAAGAAGAAATATATATATATATATATATATATATATAATATATATATATATATCTATATTATAATATATATATATATATATATATATATATATATATAATACAGAGAGAGAGAGAGAGAGAAGAGAGAGGAGAGAGAGAGAGAGAGAGAGTATGTTGGGGTGAGATAGAGAGAGAAAGAAGGAGAGACGAGGGGAGATATAGATATATATGAAGGGGGGAGAGGAAGAAGAATATTTCTTACACTAGATTCATTTATTTTGACATACATGGTCATTTCTAATATTATTTGATTGCTTGCACTAGATGCATTGATTTTAGTGTATACGTTTTCTAATTCTATTTGATTTATTGCACTAAATGCATTGATTTCAGTATATATGGTTATTTATAATCCAATTTGAGTGTTTTCATTAGATCAATTGATTTCATTGTAGATGGTGATTTATAATCCTATTTGATTGCTTGCAGTAGATGCCCTGATCTAAATGTAGATGTCAATTTCTAGTGATATTTGATTGCTTACACTAGATGCATTGATTTCGGTGTAAATGTAATTTCTAATCCTATTCGATTGCTTGCACTAGATGCATATATATCAGTGTAGATGTTGATTTTTTATTATATTTAATTTCCTTGCATGATATGTATTGATTTAAGTGTAGATGCTGGGTTTTATTATATTTGATTGTTTGCACTAGTTGCATTGATTTCCATGTAGATGTTGATTTGTAATCCTATTTGATTGCTTGCATTAGATGCATTGATTTCAGTGTAGATGTTGATTTCTGATTTGATGTAAGTAGATCTATGATGGTAGATTAATTTTACAGTGAGCAGATTAATAGTGATCGATTTTAGTGAAAGCACAAATAAATTATTAATAAAGTGCATTGATTTTTGCATTATAGTAATTCAACCTATTAATATTGGAGAGAAACAAAGAACAATTAATATGTTTACTACAATAGCTCGAGTTAAAGATTTTGAATAAATTATTATTTCAACTAAACTTTTCATATAATATAATAGATGTTAAAATATGGAAAAACTAATAAGCCTGACAGTAAGAATAGTAGAAGAAAACAATTTCACTTGATCACAATGAAGACTATTTGTAATTGATTATATGTTTTTCCATTCAACACTATTACATCGTCACTTTGCATTCAAATTTTTTATTTCATCATTTCTCATAATTAAATTTATTAACAATATCTACCATCTCAATAGATTTAGATAACTCAACAAATTTAAAATTAAAACTACTCTTCAAGATATATTTAGTGATACCCGGACGAACACAATTAAGAACTAATTAATTGTAAAAAACTGTGATACCTAAAATGAAATGAAATAGATGTGCAATATCAATCATCCTTCAAGATATTGAGAAGATATTGACATATACATAATAACGATAATCTAAAAATATGATATTGTTGCACTCAGTTAGAACCAACCTACATCCATAAAAATCTAGATATATCATGTGCCTAGAAAGATTGAATCCCTCTAGGTGTAAACATTTCCTAAAATTTTACACTCCAAAAAAAGTTGAACCTCAAAAAATTCAATCCCTCTTAGTGCATAATACATCTGTAATTAAATGTATATAGACTAGTTCTTTATCAAATTTGGTTCAGATAGACTTATATATATACAAGGAACTTCAATATATCTCAATTTAGGTGTGTTCCATGGTTGATTTACATGATATGGCTTCAAACGCTTGGAGATAGAGGGTTGTAGGCTATAAATAAATAACGGAATTGGATCATACTACTAATTTATGTTAAAAGTATATAAGTTTACGCGATGCTTGAAATGGGTTAAGGTCTTGGAAGGTAGAATTTGTGGACGATAAATAAGTTGTGGTGTTGAAGGCGAGATTTTTTAAAGGTATTAGTAGTTATGGTCGTCTTGATTAGTTTAAACGGTTAAATTCTTTGGGTTTTTCAATTATTTTTTCAGTTTGTTTTTTTGTTTCAATTAAATAAATTTTAGTATATCTTAAGTTTGGTATTTATTTATAAAAAGTAGGCAAAAGTGTTATTATTAAATTAAAGATGTAAATATTTATTTTCTATTAAATTTATTTACAAATATAGCTAGCACAATTATATAAAATAAATATTTGAGCAATCGAAAGTACATATAAATTATTCACTTTTACAATATTATTTATATTTTCATGATTAAAGAAATTTAAAAAAAAACTTGATTTAATTATAACATTACTATTATTACTTATGAAATAATTGATATATGATTAAATATATGGTATATTTAAAAAATATATGACAAGATTCTTAATTATAGAGATTCTAGCTGACTTCATAATTGAGATTCCTAACTTGTAAATAGCTTTTGTTAAAATAATATCAGTCAATACCTTGGTTATCGATACCACATGTCCAAAAAAAAGTAAATTTTGTTACCATAATACGAGTAGATACTATGTCTCCTTATAAGAAAATAAAATGGTTAACATAGTAAGATTTTTTTTCCATCGACCTGACTTCAACTTCAAATATTATATACGCATATAAAATTTTATAAAAAATATATGCTAAAATAAAATATTCTTAATTTCTTATTTTATAATCCGATTAAATGCACAATCTCACTTCATTATACCTTATGAAATTTATGCTACATTGCATTCATGGAGTAATCCTGATACTTATTAGATGCTTCTCATGATTAACTTATCTTTATTTTCTAAACATTTAGTGAACAAGCCCTCTATAACTCAATATGAAGTGATGTTTTAACCGTAAAGTTATATTAAAAAAAGTAATTTAAAGTTAAAAATAGAAATAAAACTTTTTAGTATATGTGGTGGGTGGTAGTTAATTGACAAATGGTATGTGAAGTAGTAATTTTATTATTATATATATATATAGATATATATATATATATATATAATCATTTCATGTTTAACTTTAAATGTTAATATTTAAAATAAAAGGTATTTTAAATGGCGAAAAAAATATTTGAGCGTGAGCTATAAATAAAATATTTTAATATAGATAGTTAAATAACATAATTTTGTATCAAAATTTATATTAGAGAAATAGAAATTAATTTAAGCTAACTTTTTCTATAATTGGGCTTTATACTATGTAGGAGAGAGTGTGCAAATTCCTTGAATATCAGTAGAGAGCTACATTTACTTGGAAATGGAAAAGCATGTAGTAACATTTCAATATTGAAAATAAACATAATAAAATATTTTGATTTAAATTATGCCATATAATATATAAAATAAGTGAAATTCAGATTTTTTTATAGTTAAAACATTTTACTATTATGTTTCTCAAAAATAGCATAGATCCATGTTAATTGATCTAAATGTAAGAAGATCCTAGAGGAATCAAATCCCTTGAGGTGCAAAAGTTTCTCAAGTTTTTTCACTAGAAAATAGGTTTGCATTTTGAGATATTACATCACTCTCCTCCTTTATAGACAAGTTAAGATGACTATATGATAGTACAATGTTTTTTTCTTGAAGTTTATAAATGTTTAACATGAACTTAGATCACTCTTCTCCTTTATAGATAAGTTAAGATGCCTATATAATAGTACAATAATTTTTTCTTGAAGTTTGAAAATGTTTAACCTACACTC
>APFE031260405.1:0-31239 GCA_000404065.3 Pinus taeda
AAAGAAAAAGAATTAATAAAAACGAATAACAATAATAACATAAAAAAAATTCAATCAAAATTTTTTGACTTATTTTATTCTTGATATATGATATCATATAGAGAGAAAGAGAAAGAAAGCCTACATTTTATTTTGTAACTATTAGAATGTCGATATATTTTATAATCTTCAAAAATGTTTCAAACTCGTAATGACCTTGCAAAATCTCAAGAATAGTCTTTAGAAAAAATTGTCATCCATATATATATTAAATTTATAAATGAATGGAAATGAAAATAAGTGAGGTATTTTCATTAAAAAATCTATAAAACATTCCTAAAGTATTTTAAATCTAAAACTACTCTATAAAGCACTAAAAAATCAATTCCAAAAAGTTTTATGGTCATATGTATGGGTTATTTTGTGTATTTGTATTTTAAATTTGTGAATGAATAAAGACAAGCCAAATCAGGTATATCAACTACTAAAAATAGGTAATTGTTACAAAGCTAGTCTTAATATTATTGAATCTTGTCATATGTATTTGTGTATGTGGAAAAGACATTAAAATTAACCAATGTTATAATAATTATTTATGAAATTTTATATTTTTTTATTCTATACACTTTAATAAATAAGAAGAAATATGTTTAATAGAAATAATTTTATCACTTTGCTAGTTAATTATTAGAACATAATAATAATAATATTGTTATTTGATATATTAATATATATATATATATAATTATATCACAGTATTGGAGCAATCATGGATAGGTGTAAAGACAAAATTCCAAATGTATCATTTAAATATATTAATTCAAAAAATATTAATTTTTTTTTAAGGATATTGCTTTTCTCTCTCACACATATATATATTAATATAAACATAATTAAAAATTCCAAAAAAATTAGAGAAAAAAATTAAATTCAAAGAAATTAAACTCACTAACCTCAAATTTGCATGTTAGAATGCTCAACGTATGAGAACATAACCTCAAATTTGCATGTTAGAATGCTCAACGTATGAGAACATTTCCTCTTGCAAGTCTAGGCAATCCCATTATATGTTTCTAAATCAAACACCGCCTATCACAAAACCTTAAAAGCTACCACAAACCATACACCAAAGGACTTTTGATGGGAAATAATCAAACCCTAACTTTGGAAGAAAAAACCAACTAAACAATCACCAAAATAAATAATTACGGGAAACAATGTGTACATTTGAAAAGAAAAATTGATTGTTATCTTTCTAACATCCAAATCTCTCATTAACATAAATTCAAAACACATTCTCATATATATATATATGATGATGGTGGTGGTGGTGGTTAAAGTCCACTAAGACCAAATTGTTTTATTGGACCTATAATTTTCTTACTTTCTAATTATCTGACTTATCGTCTTTCTTGGCGAGATTGGTGTTGTAGCTTTCTTTTTCTTCTCTATTGTCTTCCAACTTTCTTTATCTTGCATCTGCTTCATCTCTTGGGTCTTGGGACATTGGTGTCTTAGCTTTGCATCTACTGTGTTCGTTCTTTTGAAGATAATCAGAAGCAGTTTGGTCTATGAGATCTGATGCGCGGTTAAATGAAGATTTATTTTGTGTAGTATTCAAATCTTCATAACTGTTGATCCTTGAGGGGTTGTTGTGTTCACTTTTTCTTGTCGGGTGGGGCTTTCCCCTACTTGTCTTGAGAGTTGTTTCTTTTTTGCCCGATTTCTTGTGATTTAGAGTTTTCTAGAGAGTATTCTTCCTTGATGACAGTGTAGTGTTCTTTTTGTGCTCTTTCCCACCATGTATATCTGTAGTGATTTTTTCTAGTTGAGGCTTTTGTGGAATTTTTGGCTAGGTGGTCTGTCTCAAACCACGATCGACATCTGAAGAGTACACTTTCATAATCAAGTTTATGGCTCCACACATAGTCTTTACTTGTTAGGTGTATTTCAGCTGGGAATCCATTTCCACACAGATGCGTGCATAATTGATTCTAGCATATTCCTCTGGTTTCTTGCACCTCAAGTAAATTTTCCCTATTGCATTTCCAATGAATTCTAGCTAAGAGTATTTTTTTTTTTTAATTTAAAAATAATTTCATAACCATGAAAACAAATCGAATTCACATAAATTGAAAACAAATCGAATTTCGAATTCACATATATTGTATAAATATTTTAGTGAAGATAAAATTGCAAGGCGACCTATAACACAACACAGTTATAAAAAAAACATGAAGCGTCAACAAAGTAACTACGGAGAGAAGTAACCTTGACTAGACTGTATCTCGTCTCCACTTCCTCTGTGGACCGTTTGGTACAGGGTTTTCGAACGTTCAATTGTGCTTTGCTTTTCAACAAAACAAAGTCGATAAACAAAGCCGATAAGTCGAACCCATAAAATGCACACATCTGCAAACTATCACAAAGCATTTTTAATATCTCAAATCATCCAATACATCACAATTGTATCAATTCTCTTTCTTTACCAATATATTTTGCAGCGACACATTTTGTGTTGTGTAAACAAAATAATTCACCGAAACACTATTGATACAATATGGTCGTTTTATATTCCATCGCCAATGTTGGGTAGAATATCGAGTATGGTATGGATATTCGGCCCTCAGCCCACTTAAAAATTTCAACACTTAACATTGATGGGAAGTTCAAGTCTACATACTTGTATTGTGAAGGCCACCAGAACTGAGTACCTTAAAAAAACAAGGGAGCTACTGCCGTAGCGGTAGTCCCTGTCCGGGGGTGCAAATTCCAGTCGAGTTGCAAGTGTGAATGCAGTTGCCATCAGAACAACCATGCAGATCCCAGTTATACCTTCTGGTCCTTTGACCATATCTACAAACAACAAAAGAAAGAAAAACAAATAAACAATAAACCAAAAAAAAGACTACAGAAACAAACTGATCAAAATATACTATCAACAATTACTTTGGCGTAATTACTTATAGCATATTCACTAGAAATATAAACAATTACTTTGGCGTAATTACCTATAGCATATTCACTGGAAATATAAACAATTACTAGAAAGAAATTTTGATAGACCTGCCATTCGAGATAATTACTGGGAAAAAAATGAAAAGTGAAATGACCATACAGAAACAAACTGATCAAAATATACCGTCAACAATGAAGTCCTGTAGATGAAAAGAGCACAAACTAATCAATATATATTCGTCGAAGTTCAACATATAAATAGAAAAAGGCATAAAAACCAAAGAAATAACTATACAACTCGGTTCTTAATCATAAGTTCATAAATTAACTTCATGAAAAAAAAACATTAAAAATCTAGAGATAAATTTAATAGTGCTTCTTTAGATGAAACGTTTTCATAGATCTCCTTGAACAGAGCTTTACCTTTTCGACCACCAGAAAATGGCTTTTTGAGAGTTCCGTTGCACTGGAGATTTGTTGTCTATACAATTTTGTTTAAAGGCCAGAACTGATTTAACGCTACACGGTTTGCCTATGCCAGCGTAGCGCATGGTTTTTTCATCTTACTGCCAAACCTGGTATGACTTGCTTTTGTATTGGGTAAATCTGATTCACCAATTTTCCTCATCTTCAAGAATAAAGGAAATTAAAAAGAAATATTATTTTCAATTCAAGTTGTGCATTCAGAATAGTGCTTTGCTGTTTGTCGTAAAATACCATGTAAGGGCCAATAGCAAATTCTGAGAGATCGTAATTTTAGCTCTTAAGTATATGGCAATCCCAACATAACATTACTAACTGAGTTCCCACAACGCTGAGTTGTCACACGTAAGTTAGGGAAATAGAATGAAACTGTAATAGAAAAGAATCAATCTTATGCGTAAGTTAGGGCAATAGAATGAAACTGTAATAGAAGAGAATCAATCTTTTCCTTTATTGGGCACGCACCCCTTGATCCTCACCAACACTCTGTTCGATCATAGTAAATCTAGCCTGCGAGTTCAAGAGATCGGCTATTCTCATGGTTCTTTGTGCAATGGGAGCATTGGAAGGGGCGTACAAACCACACCGAAAAGGGCATATAAACCACACCAAAGAACAAGGAACAAAATTATTTGATGTTCAGAACTAGGGAAAACAGAAATTGTTCTGTGGAGGCTACTATGGCTAAAAACAGAAATTGTTCTGTGGAGGCTGCTATGGCTAATTAATTGTGGCTATCTCTATCATGAAAAACACAAAAAAGTATCATGAAAAACACAAAAAAGGAAGTGGACTTGATGATCAGACTGGTTGATCCCAGAACCAAAGCAAAGAGATATCGAGTACCAAACCTGTTGATCCTAGACCAAGATGCCCAGAAAAAACAAATGCTCTTGTTCGCTGAAGAAAATTCAAAAGAAAATCCGGGCGGGAGGGCCGGAAAAAGGTAGAGGATTCCAGACGGGAAAGCCAGAGGAGATAGAGATGAAAAAACCAGAGCCTGGAAAGATGCTATTCCAAAGGCTGGGATTGACAGACAAAACAACAGCAGTATATGTGAAAGATACACCACCAGCAATTTTAAAACGAATGTCCGAGCAAGAACTATAGATGAAAAAGATTGACTTTAGTTTGCTGAGAAGGGAAAGCCACATTTTTCCAGAGAGTCAAAAGTTGTATGCCATACACAGAACCCCGGGAGACAAAAAAACCCAGAAACGATTCTTCTGCCCAAATCCTACGACCAGCCCCAGGAAAAATGAACCTCTATCCTAGCAAGCATCTCCATACAATATATGCAAGGAGGAGACCCATGAAACTTATAATCAGTAAATTCAGAAATCTAAAGACTGCCAGAGTAAAGCTTAGCCACCCAGAAATTAAATTGCCCGACATTGATGACCATGAGAAATCATGGGATACCATTTGACCAGATAATAAAAACAAGCTAAGCAATAAATCTCATGATATGAGACTAGCAGATTTAAAAAGCTATTTTATATAAGAAAACTGTGTTGAACCATAAGATGAGGAGAAAAACTATCATTTACTTACAAACCAGATTGCAGCTATCTAATAAACAGATTCCATTTAAACTGGTTATAGAGCGTAAAAAAACGAGATCTGACCTGATACCGGAGGGAAAAATACCACACGCCGAAGGGAAGCTGACCACCACCAGAGGGATGCCGAACTAGGAGGAAACAGAGAAAGCAAAAAGAGTGCTTGTATGATAGAGGAGTCCTGCGCCCGGGCGCAGGGAGAGGTGAAAAAAAACTGAAGCCAAGTAGGGAAGCCAGAATATAAGGAGAAAAACCCCGGAGCTGGAAGCTTCAGAGGGGAACAGATGCCTTCCATGCAGCGCATTGCATGCAGGGCAGGGAATAGAAACACGTTATCCGGAAAATAGCACCAGTTTCAGGATCTGTCAAAAAATTTAATATAAATAATGTCAAATAAGCCATATTTATCTCATAATTGTTATGTCTGTGGATTTATTTACTGTATTCCCCTATCAAAACACTAATCATATAAAAACGGTTATGATATACCTCTCTAGATTTGAAGAGGCCACACAGGTCAGTAAGGGCAAAGGAGCCCACTCTTATGGCAGCCACAGGATTCGATCCTTGGAAGAAGTAATAACCGTTATCAGAATCCAGAGACCATGAAGAAGTAATACCCGTTATCAGAATCGAGAGGCCAGAGTGTGTGAGCCAGCAAGAGATCGAAACAGACAAGCTATCATCGAGAAAGAAGACTTTGAAGCCCATTGATTACAAAAATATAATTAAATCGAGATGTGTTTAGACACGGAAAGGCAATAATAAGGAAACTGCTCAGTGAATGACATGTAGAACACATAAACCAGAAAGTTAACCAGGTACGCGTGAATCGTGTCAGTGAACGATGGTGCTGCGTGTCAGTGAATGATGGTGCTGCGTTTAACTTAGGATAAAAAACTTAGGCTAAATTCATTGCATGCAGGGAAGGGAGAACAGGGTGCAAAGAAAACTTAGGATAAAAAACTTAGGCTAAATTAAGTTGCGCGAAATTGAGTTGAGCGCAAGTTGAGCGCAGGGAGAACTTAGGATAAATTGAGTTGAGCGCTCACATCGGGCGACGTGAGGCCGGCAATAAGACCTCCAAACAAAAACTTTGGCTAAAAATTTTTTGCGAGGAAACTGTGCAGCGGAAACTTTGGTTAACTAGTAAATAACCGGTACATATTTGCGGTCAACGCATCAACTAATAGCCAGTTGACTGCGTATCGAACGCTAATAGTCCCAGGCAGGGACTAATAATGATAATCGATTCATTCAACAATGGAAGAATGTTTTCATGATAAATTCTGTTTCCGTTTTAAATTCATTAAGTAAAATATAACACAACCCACTTAACAAAAAAACATGAAGCATATGCGAAGTAACCATGGAGAGAAGTAAACTTTCCTTACATTTGGTAATATTGATATTCACACCACATGCACATAGTGCTTTCTAGACTTTATCTCATCTCCACTTCTATGGACCGTTCGACACTTCTCAAAGGAGCTTTGGAATTGTGTTGTGCTTTCTAGTGAAAGCAAAACACCTGCAATCTGCAAACCACTGCATAATAGTTTGGCGAACTCCAAGAACGAACGTCACGCCGAGTAAATGCCAATATTGTTCCTCATACGAAGGTTAATGCCATCACAAAATGGTGGAATATGGTTATTCAATTCAGAGAATCGGAGTAAATGCGAATATGGTTCTTCATTGGACGTCTAATGACAACAGCTAGATAAACAAGAGCTAACTAGCTTGCCATAGGGTATTAAATTAGTTGCATGCCTTTTAACTTTATAACACACTCCATTATTTTTCATTTATCTAGTTATACACCCTCGATGTGTTATAAAGTTGGATGTGTTATAAAGTTAAAGGGCATGCAGCTAACCAATCATTTAATGTCCTATAATTACCTTTAAATAGAAGCTAGAAACCAATACTCCTACTTTACTGAGGGAAAATGGGCAATTAATGCAAAGCGTAAATTGCAACTATCAACCAGTACTCCCTGACCTCATGCCTCGGTCTATGGTGCCCTGCCCCAGTGGTAGTGAGGCGCCACCTCCATAGAAAATAGCCAACCTAATTTTTAACTTTGGAGCTTCGAAGAATTTAACGCAACGACGAGAAGTAAATGTCTCTAACCGTCGATATAAGTCACTGGTAAGGCAGTGACAATAATTTCAAACGCCTAAAGCTGTGATATCCACATGACTTCAACAACCTAGGCCATATTCGCACCTCTCTACTATGTCCTTAATATTTGAACTTGAAATACATAACCTCTATATATATCTATATATATATATATATATATATATATAAAAGTTGTATAGGTGAAATGATTTTGAAAATAGTATACAAATATGGGGCACACCCAATCAAATTTTTGCCTCTAGAGCATGAATTTGGATTTTTTAGATGTTTTTTTAGGTGATGTCTTAGCAATAAATTAATCTTTCATTGATTAAAAAATTATTTTAAAATATCTTTTAATAACATAATTATGTTAAAAAATTTCACAAGAAAAAAATAAAATGGCTATAACACCCAAATGATTTATTGAATCATGAATCTAAATTTGAAATGGCATAAAACACTCACAATAAAATATTAGGAACAAAAACAATAAATACTATATAATCAACTCTAAATATTATAACAATTTTTATCTCCTAAAAATAAAACTAAAAACTTTAATTCACAAGCATATTTTAGATGAAATTTAGTTTTAACGCAAACTCTAAATCATCTTACTTCATTTGGGTGAGAAATGTATTATTATAAACAGAGTTATTTTTATTATATAAAATCTTTTAAACATTAAAATAACTTTAGATTAATACAAACAATAAAATGTTTTTCAATAAAACTAAAAGAAGAATGTGAAAGAGTTGGATAATTATAAGTAGATGGTTGATAGCTTCCAAATACTTAACAACTATATTTTTAGTAACATATTAGTGAAAATACTTAATTTTAAAAAAATGCCTATAAAAAATATAAAATAGTATCACCCTCCCTATTAAATAATTAGTTATTCTATATCATATTACTTAATTGTATATGATAGATTTCTTTTGCATTCATGCATGAATAGGACCAGTCTTGATAATCAAGATTATGTTTCTTTCTTTGTAAAAATATCCAACTAGGGTGTTTTTCAAAGTAAGCTAAAATGGTATTACATGGAATCACAAAAGTGATAAGCTCTATTTTTTTAAGTGCCATGGATACCATACCAGATGAGATTGTACCTTTCGTGAAGACATTAATAGTATGCGACAATGGGGTCAAAGAATTGAATCAGAATTTTTGATCTACTTTCAAGGTATCGTGGTAAATTCCAACGTTACAATGTAAACAATGAGAGACTTCGTGGATGATTCTATCAAGATAGATTAGGAAAAGATATATGGTCATATTTGTTCAAAATGGTTCACTAGCTTGACCCATCTGCAACTCTGTTTGTTAATGACTAGAATGTAGAAGATGGTTTGATGACAAATCCATAGAAGTATATTAATTAGATTGCAGATCTTTAGGAATGTTAATGACTACGATATAGAAGATGGTTCCGATGGCAGATCCATAGAAGTATATTAATTATAACATGGATCTTTAGGAATGAGGTCTATCAGTTGGGGGATAGGGATAGAGGGCCATATTACCTACCCTATTGGTTCCATTTTAGACTTTACTTTGAACATAATTTCTATTTTAGGGTTGCCCATTTGGTTTGTAGAGATGGATGTTTACTCGACTAATGAATTTGTGAGAAAAGACAACTTGGAGGTCAGTCTTCATGAAGCTTTTGGGCACACCACAATTAAAGGTAATATGTTATAGGGCTTTTGGGAACACATGTCCTTGGAGCAGGGACGCCTTCACCTTGTTGATAGGGATGGGATGCCCAATGAAACAAGAAAGAGATTCATTTCTCTGAAGAAAGAATGGACAAAAAATGTAAAGAACCATACAAATCATGAAGGCCGGTTTAAACTTAGAGGCTTTCATGGGACCTATGAAGTGGAAGTCTCAGTACATTCTAAAGAGATAAAAGAGGAAACATCATGTCACTATTAACAAGGGTGATTCTTTTATTGTGGTAAAGATTTTTGTATAATCATTTTTTTCGTCTATCTCTTTATTAAGGAAAATCATGTAAGTCATAAGTTGGCAGTGTATATATGTATTTCCTTCAATTCTTATCCTCAACTATATATATATATATATATATATATAATATATATAATAAAAAATCCGTTGAACATGGTCTGTCAATAAGGTCATTGAAAACATAAGGCACTAGTATTAGAATTGTTATGTAAGGGGCATCTATCTCACTTATCATTTTATCTATTGTCATTGTCATAAATATAGCTTTTTGTATTTCACAAGATGTTTCAAATTTATAATTACTCATTATTTTCTCTAAACCAAGTATCTAGATGCCTTTATGTTTTCATTTTGAATGTAATGGTATGGTAGGTCCATTATAAAAACCCCCAGAGTCGAAATCCTTTTTAGTATGGGTGCATGCAGATAGAACTGTGATGCAGCTGAAGCAGCAAATCTGTGCTTTGTCTGGATATCCTAGACAGATCCAACACCTAGTAAATGGCAGATGGTCTCTCCAAGACAATAAAACCATGGGAAGCTATGGGATTAGCCCAGGAGAAACCATTGTTTTGAACTTCAGACTGAGGGGAGGAGCCCCTCCTCAGGGTCAGACAAGCAGCTCAGGAGGGGTGAAGGGGAAAAAGACAGCATCTCAGCAACAACCCAAAGGAGGGATCTCATACAAAAACATCCTTCAGGGTAATAAAGATTCAGGATCCGCTCCAGATCAAGGTAGGTATACTCCTAGGCCATACATAGTAGATCAGTTAGGGCAAACCCCAGCCCTAAATTTTGACTCCAAAAGGCTCGATGTTTTCGTAAATTCCTATGAAACGCAGGCCCTAATCTGTCGTTTTAACAGCTTCTGGCTGAAACCAATGGATCTATTCCATTGGATCTTCACCACTTGGACCATGGAATGTGACATACATTTATGCTCCAAGGGATTTTTCATAGTTAGATTCGCATCCTCGGAAGACAGAGAAACAATCATCAGCAATGGGCCTTATCTCTGG
This sequence comes from Pinus taeda, assembly GCA_000404065.3. Classification (NCBI taxonomy): domain Eukaryota; kingdom Viridiplantae; phylum Streptophyta; class Pinopsida; order Pinales; family Pinaceae; genus Pinus; species Pinus taeda. The sequence goes on from APFE031260405.1 coordinate 10,112, forward strand.
GGAACATCAGGACTATTCATGACCCCATGGTTTCCATATTTCGATCCAAACATCATGACTATATCCAAAGTTCCGGTTTGGGTCCGTTTATACAACCTTCCCCTCCACTTTTGGAGTGAACAAGTCTTGGAAGGAATTGGGAACAGTATAGGGAAATACATCAAAACAGATCTGGAGAGAATTGATGAAAGGATATACAATTTTGCACGCATTTGTGTCGAAGTAGATCTCAGCAAAGGGCTGCCAGACAATATAAGACTAATCTATAAACAACAAAACTGGCTGCAAGCACTAGACTATGAAAACACCGCTTTCAGATGCAGGTTCTGCAGGCAGACAGGACACCTACAAAGCACATGCCCAGAAGCAAAAAAAGTAAACAACAAAAAGAAGCAGAAAGGGAAGCAGAGGAAAGGATGGAAATTTCCCCCCCCTGATTCAGAAGATGAAGAATCAGAAGCAGAAGAGGACGACACTCTCGCAGAGAGTGCAGAGGTATCCAAAGAAAAGGAGACAAAGGAAGAAGCTACATCAGCAAACAAGGATTCAAAGATCCACCAAAATCAAGCAGAGAAGACAAGCGAGGAACAAAACGTGGGAGGGATCAAACGGCATCACCACTCAGATACTTCAGACTCAGACAAGGAAACAGGCTCACAGAAAGCAGAAACACAGTTAGTCATTGCTTCGATCGAGCCCACTCAAGGAGAGTGGCGAAAGGTTGAAAAGAAAAAGGGGCGAAAAACTTGAAGCGTGAATTTTTCTCACCACCGGAATTCAGTTTTTTGCCTTTTTCTTTCTCTCTCCTCTCTTCTCTTTTCCTTTTCTTTCTTTATGCACGTTAGTCTTCTAATGTTGCGTGGGGTGTGATTGCACTCGAGCCCATTTGGGCATCTTATGGAATGCTTCATTGCATCTGCTAGTGTAACATTTCATTAATTCTTTTAATAAAAGGTTACCGTTTTTTCTTTGGAAAAAAAAAAGGTCCATTATAAAACATACAAAGAAATTAAATTCTAAATATAAGAAGAAAATGAGATGAATAGTAAAATAAAAATAAAAATAAAAAATCTATTGTATAAACTCCTTCGTACACTTATAACTGTGAAATAATTATTGTTAATTATAAACAATTACCATAAAAAAGATTTATATTAGACACCATTATAACATGTCATAACATTTAGAATAGAAAACACTGTTGTCAAGTTTGGTGGCATTATTAATAAACTCTTTGGTATACTCAATAAATAGCCTCAACGATAGACTTGTTGAAAAATGCAACAAGAAAATCCTAATTTAATTTTGTTCTTGAATTAAATTAGGAATTAAATTCTAATTCTAATTCTCACAATGACTTGTAATAGTTAACTAAGTTAATTTGAATTAGCTAGCTCAGTTAATTCGAGTTGGGAGTCTTTCTAGAGTCTTGCAGAGTGGTTCAAAACTTTAGGGGCCTAGGTTGAGTTCTTTTGAGTTGTAATTATTTAATTTAGTTTAATAGAGTGAAATTCAGTTAAGTTAGTTCCAACTTATGAAGGAATTACTGGGAGATCTAGTAGTGGGGTGTAACCAACATTGCTCAACCAGTAAATTGAATATTCACTCATAATTAACTCATGCATGTCAGATCAGAGAAAGACCCAGTTGATGTCAGAGTTCAGGGACATTGTACTATCAGTTGTAAGATCATATAAATGAAACTGATGGTGCATGCAATTAGAGGAATGCCTATTGATGGATTGCATAGTTATGGATGAGGAATTTCCTAATTAAATACAGGTTAATGCCCTGGGAAACTGCATAAGGAAATATGAGCTTGACAAGCAACATATTTGGCTAAGTATTGGCTAGAGCTTGTTTGTGAAGTAATGAGATAGATTGTGATAGTGTAGAGTTTGCTCGAGCTTGAGAAAAGCATTGTAATCTTCTCAAAAAATGTTATTAATGCAATATATAGATAGTAGGGGTTTTTAGCTCTGGATTTCCCCATAAAATTATTCTGTTATGTGTGATTGAATTCTTCCATTTTCTACTTTTTGATTTCATCGATCAATTATTGTTTTCGCTGGTCAGTAGAGTAGATTCAAGTCAATTTTTTTAGCATATTACAATCTGTAGTTTGAATCTACAAGGAATTTCTACATGGTATTGGAGTTGAAATAACTATAGAAGAGGAGAATACCAGTTTGTCCTCTGCATGAGAAATTGAATTTGCAACATCATACTTCAGAGCCAACAGTATGTCATTCTACAGATTGAGGCTTGAATATGCCCTTGAGGGTATTTCGAACTATATTTCTTTGAAGGACGGGATGGAGGCAGTGTTGGATGAAAACAACCTTAAGGAATTCATAGACAATGAGATTACTAAGCCTTCAACAACTAATGCTCAAGATCTGACAGAGTGGAGAAATTGTGTGGACAAGGCGAGAAGTATTGTCCTAGAAGGAGTTCGATATCATATTGTCTAGAACATCCATGGTAAGGAAAATCCTTTTGCAATATGGAAGGCATTGAAAGACCTGTTTCAAAACAATAGTGACCACAACAATATGGCATTAAAGGAGAAGCTCCTAAAGATCAAGATGGGGAAGGGAGACAACATACCAAAGTACTTGACTAAGTTCACCCATTGTTGGGATGAGATTGGAAGTGTTGGTGTTACAGTTGTGTAACATGATCTGGTGAGCCTAGCACTTCTAGGACTTCCCAAGATTTGGCACAACTACCAAGACTCAGTTAATGGGAGGGAGAAGCTACCAGAGTGGGAGAAATTATGTTCTGAATTGGTATAAAAAGAGGTCTGACGGAACACTAGAGGTGGATCCTCGTCCAAGCATGATGATGGGGAGAACTAGCCTTAGCTGGAAAGGTGAAGAAAGGGAAGTTGAATTCATCCAATTCCAAATCATATTCCAATTAGTGCGACATGAAGAAGGACATGTTGAAGATTAAATGCTTTCACTGTTACAAGCTCAGACACTATGACACAAAGTTTCTACATAAGAAGGTTGGTTAGAAGCCCTCAGGAGGAGCGGCAAGTGAACCTCTTGCTTCATAGTTCGAACTAGATTTCACCCTCACTGCTTGCATGGTGACATCGGTGATGGGTAGTGTGTGGTACCTAGATAGTGGAGCCTCATTCCATATGACCGACATCAAAGAGTTATTCAACGACTTGGAGGAGAAGGACCTCTAGATGCACATCGAGATGGGAGATGATGGGGGGTATAGCGTGACCCGCATCAGTATTGTTACATTTCAGAGGGATTTTGGTTCTCTTCTCACATTAAAAGATGTCATGCATGTTTCAAGTTTGAAGAAGAATTTGGTTTTAGTTTCCATGTTGGCGAACCGTGGATACGATGTGATATTTAGTAAGGGAAATATTTCTTTCTTCACATAACCTCAGGAAAAGTGAAACAAATTGGATTTCGAGTGAACATCTACAAATTGGATGTAGAATATTGTGTTGTTTTGAGCACAATAGTAGAGAAGGTGCAGATTCGAGACATTGGTGAGTTGTGGTATAGAAGATTGGGTCACTTGCATGATGGAGATTTGAAGATCATGCAACAAATTTCTATAGGACTTCCCAGGGGTATACTAGAGCAGACAAACACATGCAAAGGGTGTACATTGAGGAAGTACGATAAGGCTTCCTTTCATGATAAAGACATTCAAGTGCAAGTGATCCTTGATAGAGTTCACTCAGATGTGGGTGGACCATTCTCAATAGAATCCACTACTAAGCACAAGTATTTATGTAATATTCGTTGACGATTTTTCCCATAAGTGATGGATTTTCTTCATGCCGAATAAAGATCAGATGTTCACTAAATTTTGTGAATTTAAAGAACATGTTGAGAAAGATACTAGCAAGAAAGTTAAATCTCTTAGAAATGATAATGGTGGAGAATATGTGTCGAATGAATTCAATAAATTTTGTGCAACAAAAGGAATTTTATGGGAGTTAATAGTACTTCATAACTCACAATATTATGGGGTGGATTAATGGAAGAATAAAAGTATTTTGGGAGAGGCATGAGCGATGTTACATGATGAGGGCCTACCATTGCACTAGTGGGTTGAAGAAGGACACATAATTGTTTATTTGCATAACATAAGCCCTCATTGAATTCTTGGGATGAGTACACCAGAATAAGCATTTTCAGGTAAGAAACCACATGTGACACTCTTCAAGATCTTTGGTTTGTCAGTCTACTATCATGTTACCAAGAATGCATGAAAAATGAGAGAGCCAACAACTGCGTTGGTCATATTTTTGGTGTACAGTAATACACCTCACAACTGTCAAGTGTACCTACCATCCAATAGGATGAAAATGGTTTGTAGAGATGTGAAGTTTGATGAAAAGAAGGCCATGAGATGTTCCCTTGAGAGGAAACTTCAGTATTTTATCTATAGAGGAGGAACTTTACAATGATGTGGAGTAGCCACATGCAGAGGAGTAGAGAGTGGAAGAAACCACTCATGCGAAGAATTCCAAATATGGAAGGAATTACACTAGAGAGGTTGATAGATTGATGTGTGATACTAGAGAGAATGTGGGATCACCCACATCATAGTGTAGGTAGAGGAGGTAACCAGATCAGTACACTAGCTACATGGCTCTGATGACTGAGAGTGTAGTGGTTGAGCCATCCTCATTTGAGGAAGCAGTGCAACAACCAGTATGGGTTGATGCCATGGTTTGAGGAGTATAAATCCATTATCAGAAACAATGTTTGGGAAGTTGTCCAAAGGCTAGCACAGAAGTGAGTGGTATGTTAGAGATGTCTTTACAAGGTAAAACAAGCAACATATGGGAGTGTGGAGAAACACAATGCTAGATTTGTGGCGGGAGGGTTCTCTTAGGTGGAGGGAATTTATTACAAGGAGACCTTTGCTCCAGTAGCAAGGTACTCATCAATCAAATCTATTATAGCACTGTCAACATAGATGGGATGGAAGATACATCATATGGATGTGAGGAAAACATTCCTCAATGGTATGATTGAGGAAGAGATGTGTATTGAGTAGCTGGAGGATTTGTGACCTTCAATAAAGAGTCACATGTGTGTAGACTCAAGCGAGCATTGTATCAAATAAAACAATCACCCCGTGCTTGGTACACCATGACTGATAGTTATTTCACCGAGTTGAGCTTCACCAAAAGTGAAGTAGATGCGAACCTTTACCATATTATGTTTGAAGGTAAATTGTTGATTATATTATTATATGTCGATGATTTGATTCCAATAGGTGATGAGAAGCTAATAAAATATTGAAAAGAGGATCTTGCAATATAGTTTGAGATGAAGGACCTGGGGATCATCCATTGTTTCCTCGGTATGGAAGTATGGCAAGGAGATGAGGAATTTTTTGTCTCTCAGGGGAAGTATGCCAACAAGATACTAAAAATTTTCCACATGGAGAGTAGTAAACCCATGGAGACTCCTCTAGCAAGTAATTGGAGGAAGGAAGATGCTACTTCAGGTGAAGTAGTGGAGGATACCATTTATAGACATATTGTGGGTTCACTTATGTATTTGGTGAACACACGACTAGACATGTGCTTTGCAGTTAACTAGCTTAGTCAAGCCATAGTTAAGAAAACCAAACTTTATTGGAAGTCAGCTAAACATGTGTTGAGATACCTCAGAGGCCCCACTCAATTTGGTCTTTAGGACAAATAGACAGAGGGAGTGAAGCTTCAAGGCTTCACAAACGCATATTAGGTAGGGAGTCCATTTGACAAAAAGAGAACATCAGGGGGAATCTTCAGTATCAGGCCAACAATAGTTTCTTGGTACACCATGAAGCAGAGGTCAGTTGTACTTGTGAGGCTATCTGGATGAGGAATATCCTTGTTGGATTATTTGGTGAACAAATGGACCCTATAGTGATTTACTGTTGCAATGAGAGTTGTATCAAAATCTCTGAGAATCCAATTTTTCAATATTGGTTCAAGCATATTGACATCGGTATCACCATCTATGAGATTACGTGCATAGGAGAATCATGCTACTGGAGTACATTCCTATAGAGGAGCGGGATGTAGATATTTTGACAAAGGAATTTTCAAGATGCCAATTCGAATTGAACATAGGCAAGATTGAGGTAGAAGATAATATTTTTCTTGTCGAGAGGGAGTGTTAAAAAATACAACAAGAAAAACCTAATTTAATTTTTTCCCTTAATTAAATTGGGAATTAAATTCTAGTTCTTTCTCTCATAGGAACTTGTAAATTTAACTAAGTTAATTTGACTTAGTTGGCTCAGTTAATTTGAGTTGGGATTCTATCTAGATTCTTGTAGAGTGATTCCTAAATTTTAGGGCCCAAGTCGGGTTCTTTTGAGTTATAATTATTTAATTCAGTTTAATTGAGTTAAATTCTGTTAAACTAGTTCCAACTAATGGAGGAATTAGTGGGAGATCCAGCAGTGGGGTGTAACTAGCATTGCTCGACCAACAAACTGAAGATTCAATCATAATTAACTCATGCATGTCAGATAAGAGAAAGACCCAATTGAGATTAGATTTCAAGGACAATGTACTATCAGTTATAAAATCATCTAAATTAAACTGATGGTGCAAGAAACTAGAGGAAGGCCTATTGATGGATTGCGCAGTTATGGAAGGATTTCCCCAACTAAATATGGGCTAATTCCCTAGGAAAGTGTGTAAGGAAATAAGAGCTTGGTAGGCAACAGATTTGGCTAAGTATTGGCTAGAGCTTGATTGTGAAGTAGTGAGATAGATTTTGATACTGCAGAGTTTGCTCGAGCTTGAGCAAAGCATTTTAATCTTCTCAAATTTTTTTATTAATGAAATATACAAATAGTAGGGGTTTTTATTTATGGCTTTCCCCAGGAATTATTTTGTTATGTGTGATTGAATACTTCCTTTTCTACTTTGTGACTTCGTCGATCAATTATTGTTTCCGCTAATGAGTAGAGTAGATTCAAGTCAATTGTTTTAGCATATTACAATATGTAGTTTGAATCTACAAGGAATTTATACAATCATTATTATTAATTATGAAAAATTACCATAAATAGGATTTATATTAGACACCATTATAGCATATCATAACAATCAAAATAGAAAACACTCTTGTTAACATTAGTGGAATTATTAATAAACTATTTGGTATACTCAGTAATAGCCTCATCAGTAGAGTTGTCATCCCCACATGCTATTGGAGTCACTGAAGTCATATCAATGGAGTTACCTAGGAACCTAATGGGATCTACTTTAGATTTGATATGTTTTTAAACATTAGTACACCACTATTTATTAAAAAAAATCTAAAATTCTGTGAAGGATATAGATTCTTTTCGTTTGTTAGTAACTTGAACTACCCCATAGTTCCCCTATGTTAAATTCCATAATTTATCTTCCTTTCAAATGTTGGAAAACTCTTTTGATTTTCACCACAAATTTTGCAATTTTGCTACAAGATTTGTCATTCTGATATTAGGCCAATTATATAGTGTCACGTATATCAGAGCACAAAACACATGTTTTTTTTATATTTAGGTTAAATGATGCTATATTATAAGTGTCTTTTTCCCAATACATTTATTTGGTACTTTATGATAAAATGTCCTTTCTGGTATCACATGCTATCTTAAGTTGAAGTTTTCAAAAAATAATGAGAAGAAAAAATGATATTAATGTAAAAAAATAAAAATTAAGTTAGTTCAAGCAATAATACCAATGACAAATTATTTAGACATTACTCGAAAAGAAGGAATAAAAAATTTCAAAATAATAAAAAGAAAAATAACAAAATCAACACCTTGTCAATTCTGAATATCCTACTTGTTCTCTTTTCTTTTATTTTTATTTTTACTTTCTCCTCTCCATCAATTTGAAAATGTTATCGACAACATTCAACCACTTTCCATTTATTTATGGAGAAAGAAATAATGTTTGACCAATGTCACCAGGCCCGTGAGAAAGAAAGGATATATCGAGAGTTGGAAACAACTACAAATAACTTGTGGGATATAAAGTTCAAGGTAAAAACAATGAGGAAAGAGAAAATAAATCAAAGAATTCAAGAAGAAAAAGAGAAAATATTAGACCAGCGTACCAACAAGGAAAAATAGTGATATGAGAGTATAATATCTATATATGATAATAAACCATTTTCCCTCTCCAAAACAGGAAAAATATCACCTAATGTAATGAACTCCATATGAAAAGTTAAAGATAATAATAAGATGAATTATCCTTATGGGTAGATAATCTATCCGTATTAGGGTTTTGCAAGCTCGATGTCCTTAGATCATTCATATCATTAGAAGAGTGGTACTATAACTACCTATCTAGAGAACACTAATACAATAGTAGGATGTCCTAGTGTACAGGGGGAACTTGTTAGCACATTAGCCATTCTCTCTTCATTTAATTTGAGAAAACTAGTTTAGGCTTCTAGAAATTTGGATTTTAGATGTATATCTTTTGTGGCTTACATAGTTTAGACTTGTTAGCATAGATCATTTGCAAACACCGGATAAAAAAAATAAAAAAAGAGTTATTAGAGCCTCAAGAAAAGTCATAATTGTGATGAATAGTTGGAGCATTAGCTTATCAAACTCAAGGTTTCTATATTTGTATGCCCTACATTTTATATTTTAGTGATAGGTTTTTCTCATAGCCATGCAAGTCCTCATAGAGAGACTACCTACAATTGGCTTGCTATTGTAGGTGAATTTAGTGGGGCAATCAAATCATCTGTTTACAAACACATTTCATTAGACCATACCTCTACAGAGTCCAAACCGAATGTATTTTTAATAATAACATATTTATATGATTGAGATGTAAAATGGCATCAATGATTATATACATACCTACAAATTGCAGTATTCTAAATCTCCCTGATGAAATTAAGACTTCAACAAAATAGCCAGCCTCAAAATGATGGATTGGTAATGTTCGTAATCTTCTCAAAGAAAAAGTGTTTTCCATTGTTCTTCCACGTGAGTTCAAAGTTGCATAGAAACTAAATACAGATTATTGAGACTCGTAAATGCAACTAGCAACACCAAATCCATTACAATTGATTAATCAATCTATCTCAACGAATGGCTTGTTGTCATATGATTCATCCTCATCATAACATTAATATCATGGAGCACGCACCTCGACACAATTGATTGAATAATTGTAAATTGATATCAAATTTTGATCCAAGTGGATATTGGTGGCCACCTGCCTATTCTACCTAGACCTCCAGTCATTTTCATCTATTTCCTTGTTTATTTCAACATTTACTATTTTTATTAGTTTTTCAGGTCTTGAACATTGAAAGAATTTTCGATCCCCTAAACATCATTATTTTGAGTTCTGTTATACGCCCATAGCCATAGGAAGGGGCATGTGGCAAATCCTATAGTACTGAGAGAGACCTTTCCAACAAGGTATCATATGTGCCAAACATAGATAATATGACCAAGTTACGACCCCAAGAAGATAGATGTCCAACTAACCCTAATGGGGCGCACACACTCTTGGTGTTACATCTCCCGGGGTTAGGGTTTTGGTTGTTTATGGTTTTATCTTGTTGTTCAATAATAAATAGGCACTTGAGCCTCATTTTAACACAGTTCATTGGCATGTAGCTACCACATCTCTTGTCAGAGATAAGCTACCATTGCCTCAGCTAGTTTATTTCCATTCTGTTTGTAAGCACATTTCAATATTTTTCTATTAATTAAATGAAGTGTTATTTCTACTACATCTCTGTATTTATGGTTATATATTTAATTTGTTGTGTTCCTATTTAATTTCAGATCAGTTGTATCAGATCAGTTCTCTCTTTCTTTATTTTTCTTTACATGTCCACAACGAGGTTAGGGTATAAGGCATTAAGGCTCGAACAGGTTGAACCTTTGTGAGACTAGCTTCACAAACCCCGATGACCTTCATGGCAAAAGAAAATAAATATGAGGGGGTAGGAGATCCTTTCAAAATATTTCTCGAGGAATCCCTTGAGAAATAGAGGAATGCGATGATGGATATCTTTGCCCAAATCCTCCAATGACTACCCATATGTGAGGCATCTTCATCCAGAAGCTACTCTGGAGGCACCATTCCTTTTAAGTTACAAGTTAACTTTAATATTCCCATATTTGAGGGCCAGATAGATGTAGGCATCGTAGATAAATAGTTGAATCTATTGGGAGGATATTTTACAGTTCATGGCTTTTCTAATCAGGAAAATATTGCTTTTGTACCTCTCAAAGCCACCCCACACGTCAAGAACTCATGGGAAACCTACTGTGAAGAAAAGGACGAGATGGAATCCTCATTGTTGTCAGCTGCAACCATTTGGGATTCTTTCCAAGATGCCATCAAGGAAAAATATTACCCTATCAGGAGCTATCAAGATAAATACCTAAAGTGGGCCATGTTATGGCAAGGAAGGGACCAAGATGTGTCAAAGTTCACAATTGTTTTCCATACCATCCGCACAAAGTTGGTTATCAAGGATCCTGAGTGGAATTTGGTATTGAAGTAACACAACTATCTACACAAGTACATCTAGGATGAGATGGAGTTCTTGGACATCTCCTCGCTCGACATGATATACCAATATGTTGTTAATATTGAGAAAAAATTTAAACAGAAGAAACGATACTTTGGGTCTATGAATCCGAAGTAAGGAAAAGGCACCCCCAAACCACATTGCAAAGGCCAAAGTAAAGGTGGAGTGATCTAGGAGAACCCGCCAAATCTGCAATGAAAGAACAACACCACGAAGAAAAAGAAGGATATGGGAAAATGGTGTTAGCTCCATAAGAGTTCGACTCACGACACACGTGAGTGTTAGGCGAAGCAGTCACTAGTGGCTGAGCTGAAGGATTTTCATTCAGATGCATGTTCCGCCTTTGAGTCAAAATCCGACAAGGGTAATAACAAGGGAATCATATCATTTACGCAGAGCCCAATGCCACCATGGCCACCACAAATATCCCTAAGAATGAGCCGGAAGATCTAGAGGAGGGGGAACACCTCTTCACTCACAGATGTGGGTGAAGGGTTCTCCACTGCAGTTCATTGCTGACATTGGGAGTTAAAGGAAGCTCATTTCAATAGATATCGTGAAGTGGCTAGGCCTACCGATGACAACACATCTGCAACCATACACTATTGGGTGCCTTCACCAAGGGCGAGATCTCCATGTTAGCCAGCAATGTCACCTTCCCTACAACATCAAGCCCTTCACAAATGAGGTACTGTGTGATGTTTCTCCTCTTGAAGTTTGTGATGTATTATTAGGACAAGCATACTTGTGGAAGCGACATGTTTTACATGGGTCTAGACCTCACTCTGTGATTATTACTCTAGGAGATAAGTTGTATAGGATACCAGAGGTAGCCCCAACTACCACTATCTCTTTGATCACTGCAAAGCAATGCAATAAGATCATTCCCCAGCCTAGGATTTTTTTTCCTTATGATTTTCCCTTAGGGAAAGAAGAAGGTTGTGGCCATGGCTTCCAAATAGGGCTACTCCACACAAAAACAACAGATGGAAAAGATCATGGAGGAGTATAATGACATTTTCCCCTCACTTACAGGGGTACCTCTGCACTGTCAGGTCAAGCACTCCATTGATCAGACCCCAGGCACGCCACTATCCAATGGAATGATCTATCAATGCTTTGTTCTGGAGAATGATGAGATCAAGAGATAGCTTCAGGACTTGTCACAGAAAGGGCACATTGGGCTAAGCTTATCACCTCGTGGGAGCCTGATTGTATTGGTAGAGAATAAGGATGGAACCTAGAGACTTTGTGTTGACTATGGGTGCTGAACAAGATCATTGTTTGGAATAGGTACGCAATCCATGGATTGATGAAATTTTGGACTAGGTCAAGGGGGCCAAATATTTCAGCAAGATTGACTTGAAGTCTAGTTATCACCAGGTGCCTATCGAACCCTATGATGTGTGGAAGGTGACCTTCAAATCCAGTGAGGACCTTTTTAAATAATTGGTCATGCCTTTCAGGTTGATGAATTCCCCCACAACCTTCATGAGATTGATGGATGACATCTTGCGACCCTTCACCAATTCTTTCATGGTGGTGTATTTAGATGACATCCTGGTCTTCACCCAGAGTTAGGAATAGCACCTCCACCATATTTGATAGGTCCTTCAAACCCTGCAACAACACAAGTTGGGTGCCAGTTTGGAGAAATGAACTTTTGGCATGACCCAAGTTCAATTTATGGGGTACATCTTTGATGAGAAGGGTGTGCATCTAGACCTAGCCAAGATACAAGTCACTCGGGACTTGCTAGTCCTAACCACTGTAATAGACCTCCGCAACTTTCTCAATATTACTAATTTCTACTACAAATTCATGTTGAAGTTCTCTCATATCACTTAGACTTTGAGTAAAGTCACCAAGGGTGGACAAAAAAGAAGTTTTTTTGGTCTGAAACCCAACAAAATGCGTTCGCTGAGTTGAAGCATCGTCTCTTCTGTGCACTAATGCTCACATTACCAGACCTACAACAACAATTTGAGATTGAGACAGACGACTCTGACTATGCTATTAGTGAAGTTCTTTCTCAATAGGGGCATTGAGTGGCTTACCACCGCGAAACACTTTCAGACACAGTCTGAAAGTATCACATTTATGATAAAGAAATTATTACAATGCCTATTTTCAATGGAAACATTACATTATGGGGAAGGAAATGATCATCCACACATAGCACCATCCCCTGCACTTGATACAGACACAAGGGAAGTTGCAGAAAGATCACCATTCGAAATGGTCGACCTACTTGTAACAATTCCATTTCAACACTAGGCACAAGAGGGTAAGTACCAATAATGTTGCAAACTGCCTCAGCTGACCACCAGTCATGGCATTGATCATTGTTCTCGGCTCTTGTGGGCACGAGACTTCGGGGTGGCCACATCTTTACTTGAGTGATAAAGAATTTGATAACACATACTAGACACTCCTAGAAGGGAAGCAAATTTTCACCTTTAGGGTGCACTGTTATGCCACTTGGGACACATCTGTGTTCCTTCAAGTGAGCATGCCAAGATGATTTTTGAGGCACACTAAAGTCGGGTCACTGGACATTTTAGAGTATAGAAAACAATGGCGGTATTGCAGAAGTATTTTTATTGGCCGAAACTTTGTCAAGATGTTGGGAAGTACATTAGATCCTACATTGCTTGTGCCATTTCTAAACCAACCATCAAGAAGAAAGACCTATATATTCCTTTACCTACTCCTAGTCAACCTTGGGAATATATCTCCATGGATTACATGTGAGACCTTCCTTCTACTAAGCATGACAATGACTGTGTTTTCATGGTCATCGTCATATTCTCTAAGATGGCCATCATGGCGAGTTGGATGAAGAGTATCACAATAGAGGCCACTGCTAAGCTCTTCTTTCAGCAAGTTTGGTTACACATTGGGATCCCACAGTCCATTGTTTGAAATTGGGATTGAATATTCCTGAGTGCATTTTGGTAAAGTCTCTAGTTGATGTTGGATACAAAACTTACTAAGTCCACGACTTTCCATCTCCAAACTGATGGCCAAACAGAGGTTATGAATAGGATGATCGTACACATTCTACACATGTACAACTTGAAGCATCCACGTGCATGGGATGAAAGTCTCCCCTATGTCCAACACAACTACAACAAAGCTCTCCATAACTCAAAGAGCCACAACCCCTTTCAGGTAGGGCTAGGATTTCAACCATTATGTCCCATTGATGTGGCCATACTACTTGTAGCCACTTAGGCAGATTTAGCTCACATCTAGTCTGAAGACAACAGGGCTAACAACCTCATTGAGCACATTCAACACATCCGCCAATAGGTCCATGATATATTGGACAAAGCTAATGCTATGTACAAGCCGCACCATGATCAACATTGAGTGCCTCACAAGTTCCAGGTGCTTGACAACATTTGACCACATTTGTTGAAGAAGCACCTAACTAGACCCAACTGCAAGCATCATTCTCTCTGATATGGACCACACACCATCACCAAGGTTGTCAGTGATAATGCCTTTGAGTTCAGCATCCCACTTTCCACCATTGTTGGACACATCCGACATTGCAGAACAACTCAGACCAACAGAGATCAACCTGGAATGCATGGAAACACACAAATCTATAACACTCACCAACGGAGGATCCAACTATATCAAGTTCTCAAAGTAGGCAAACTCTTTCACCAGGGTAAGTGTTTCACTAGGGACCAACTTCAACAAAAATTTCCTCACCTCATGGAGGCTTTGCACGCAATGGGGACCATTTCTTCCTAAGGGGGGGTGGAATGATCCCGGTGGATATTGGTGGCCACCTACCTATTCCACGTAGACCTCCAATTGATTTCATCTCATTTCCTTGTTTATTTCAACATTTACTATTTTTAGTAGTTTTTCGGGTCTTAAACTTCTGGAGCAGTTTTGACCCCCTAAACAACAATTTTTCTTAGGTTCGCTGCAAGCCCATACCAATGGCTATGGGCTTGTTGAAAATCTTGTAGTACTCGAAGAGACCTTTCCAACAAGGTATCATATTGGCCAAACATAGATAATATGACCAAGTTACGACCCCATGAGTTTCGTTGCCCAACTAACCCCAACAAGACCCACAAGCTCTTGTGGTTACATCTCCTGGGGTTAGGGTTTTTGTTTTTTAGGTTTTTCTCTTATTGTTCAACAATAAATAGGCCCTTGAGACTCATTGTAACATAGTTCAGAGGCATGTAGCCATCGCATCTCTTCTCAGAGATAAGCTATCATCGCCCGAGCTAGTTTATTTCCATTATGTTTGTAAGCATATTTCAATATTTTGATATTAATGAAGTATTATTTATGTTGCATCTATGTATTTATGGTTATATCTGTAATTTGTTGCGTTCTTGTTTAAGTTCGGATCATATTTATTTGACGATTATCATTTTATATTATATGGATATTATATTATAATTGTACCTAATTAATTGGTGTTAACTGATGTTTCTATTAGAAATTATACTTGTACGCTTCATTGGTTTAAATACATTGGTAGGTGAAGATTGATTTGTGATGTTAGTCCATGTTATGTTAATATAGTTAATTTCAATCCAGCAAATCTGTTGATATTACAATTATGAAACTAATTTTGATACGTAATATTCGTATATAATTTATTTCAATCCACCAACTCTACTAATATTCCATTAGTATAACTAATTTTGATTCACCAAATCATGTATTAGGGGAGTGTAGAGCATTGGAGAAAAATGGAACATGCACTTTAGTAATAGGGTATTAATGACATTTTTGAAAAAAAAAATGAGTGGTCAAAAATACATTTTTTAAACTTCAAGACACATCACAAGAGATGGTTATATAAAAATTTTAAATGTTAAATATGTTTAAAATTCCCTGTGATAGGTATTTTGAAAAATGCGTGGAAAACCCACTTTTTCCGCCTTATCCTAAGTTTGGGACCTATGTGCGCTTCTATACAAAATCACATGAAAAACCAACTTATCCTAAGTTTTTTAAGCCATGCGTGATTTTGCAAAGAAATACGTTGAAAAATCATTTTTTCTGACTTATCCTAAGTTTCGGAGCAATATGCCACATTATAAAGAAATACACGGAAAAACCATACAAACCCGTTAATATTTCTAAGGGTCCCGCCGGGCACAAATCCCGTGAAAAATAATTTTTTACTACCCTCCCGATGTCGTATCGTCCGGACAAGTTATCGGCCCGTCGACCGTCCGATCGGGCGCTTTTCATCCAATGGCTCTCGTGGATATCGGACCGGCCCCGATGTCCGAAAGATAGCATCTGATATCTGTCAGAGGCTGACGTCAGGCCTCGGCCATGCGTCGCCCCCATAGCGTATCGGAGCCCCCTCTAACAGATTCCCTTCCGTATCATAAGCGGTGCGATATGATACCGCCTATGGTTTCTGGTTTCCACTAAACCGCCTACCAGTGTCACTGCCAGCGTCATCGCCGCGTTCGCACCCCCGTCCGCCATTGCTCCACCTGTTTACCACCTCACCACCCCCATGGACCACTCATAAGCCGCCACGTCACCTGATGACGTCATGCTGACGTCATCCGACCCTGACCCACCGGATGACGTCATGCTAACATCATCCGAAAAAGGCGCCAATATCCCAAAAATCCATATTTTGGCCAATTTTTCGCGTTTTTTGCACTTTTGAAAAAAACTTCTGTTGCGCCTTCTGCATGCATTTTACATCCAAATTTGCACCAACCTACTGAATTCGACCTGGAGACCTTTGGCGCGTCTACCCACCTGCATTTGTGACCCAGACCGTCAAGTTTACCAGGTATTTATCCCTGCGAATCCTCTCTGCGCCTGGTTTTGTCTACAAATTGACTACATTCACTTAAGACACTGAAAAACACATAATTCACCAGCAAATCCCTTGCGCCCAGTTCCCATTTGAAGTGGGAAGCTAGAAGTTCACCAGCTAAGCCTTGTTACCTAAGCTTTCTCATAACCTGCATTCTGTTCGCGTAGTCGTGAACAGGGAAACCGAACCTACACCTAATTACTAAGAAAAGGTCTGTTAAAGACAAGTATTTTCCTTCTCAAGTGCTGTGTGCAGTATTTCAATTGCTGCCATTGACCCTTCTGCCCTCTGTTTCTCAATTCACCTCTTCTTCCAACAAATACTCTTTTCTGTTACTCAACATAAGTAACAATAATTTACATACAAAACAGAGTTCTTAAGTAACCATGGAAACTCCAGTAGCACCTATGGCCCTCAATGTTGCCCCTTTAAATGCCTCAGAGAGCTTTAGCAAACTTGGATTGCCAAATTGCAGAAGAATTCCTATCACAAAGCAAATTCCACCTCCACCTGCTAAATGAATTGAAAGCCAAACATGTAGCTGGAACAGATATATTGGGCATTTGGGATTCCTTCCTCCCAATCTTCAAGCTTCCTCAGGTCAACCAATTCCCTGACCTAATTCACCTATGTGCTGAATGTTATGATCCCACTCAGAGAGCTGTGCTTGACCCTTCAGGCTCAGTTGTGTTCTACATCACCCCTGAGGCCATCAGAGAGATGCTGCAATTCAAGACTGAGAAGAAATTGGTTCCCCTATCTTTGTTTGATCTGATAAACCAAGGAGCCAAGATGTTGACAGATGCTCAGATCACAAAGCTGAATCAACTGTTTATTAACTCTGACACTGTGCAATACCCTCTTATTTTTCATGGCTACCTCAACCCATTGGGCAGGGACCTTGCAGATATGATCAGTCCATTGTGGGCTATAACTCAACTGAGTATATTGATGAGACTGTACTGGTAATGATGCTCATGCTTTCCCCTAGGAAAGCTCCAATCTGCTATGACTATGCCACCTACATATTAGACAAAATGCATGAGCAATTTATGAACCTATCAAGGGAAAAGGTGTTCAGATACTCCTCCTACATCTACCACCTAATATTATACTATCAACATGAGAAATTCCCTTTTGGTGTGAACAGGGTGGATGCACAAGGAAATCCAAGGTCAGTAGTGTATTGGGCCTCAGTTTTTCACTGCAGAGCTTATTCTCCATACACTTACTGTGAGTTTATAGACCTTTTCATCCACCCAGCCATGTCCCTGTTCATGAGCTCACCTCCTCCAAGACTAACAGATGAGATGCAGAGGATCCTTCAATTGTCCAAAGTATACAGCATTGGGGATTGGTATTTTTACCAAAACTACATCATTATCAGAGTATATGGCTGTGAGTTACCCCCATACAGACTGCCCAAGTATGTTCCCATGAGATTGTTTTCCCTTGAATACTTCAGGCAATTTGGGAATGCTGATATAAACAACTTTTCAGGCCAAGGCAAGAAGGCACAACTGAACGTGAAAAACCAATTGGGCCACTTTGTGTTGAACAAAAGGGAGGAAGGCTGGCGAGAGGCTGACAGAATGCTAGAAAGCCTTGGCCTAAAGACCAGTTTCCTCTGGAAACCTTATGACCCCAATCACTCCATATCATTAAGAAGGGTCAAATATAGGCTCTCTAGTTATGACCACGTAAGGTTGCCTCACATAGAACAATACGCAAATCAATCAAAATGGAAGAGAGGCACACTAGAGGAACCTGTTACACAAGAAGAACTAAATGAAAGAGCAAGAAGAAATCTTCTTAAGATGGCTGACTTGGAACTTCCTGCACAGGTATTCTCTCTTCCAAGCCCTCAAGTAGGAGCAGCTGCCTCATCCTCCACAGTACATCAGGAGGCAGTCAAAGCCACAAATCAAGCCTCCAGCACAGGCAAGGAAAAAGAGATGGAGCAAGAACATGTATAGCAAGAACAGGTTCAGCAGCAGCAACAGGTACAACAACAGCCAGAAATGGAGCAGCCAGGGAAAAAATAGCAAATAGCAGAGGGCCCAATGGTCACTGAACAGCAGCGAGCTCAAATGGTGCCTCCTAGGCAAGAATCAAGAATTGATGCTTCAGTCCTCCAAACCCAACAAAGAGAGGACATAAGCAGGAAAAGGGACAGAGAGACTCCCCTCACTACATCAACAACTCAAGGGGAGAAGAGGCAAAGGTTAAATCCATTTTCAGAGGAAGAAATCCCAATAGGGAAATCTTCGGGTGTGGGCCTGCCTAGCATGGAGGCCTCAGCAAGTTCCTTCCAGCAGGAACAAGAGAGGGCAGCAGGAGGAGAAGTTAGCTCCTCAAGCCAACAAAGAGTAGGTGAACAAAGTATCAAGCAGCAGTTCAAGGATATTAAGAAGAGAAATGAACCCATAAGGCTGCAATTGTATAATCATTTGTTGAAAATGGCTCCCGCTAACCAGCAAAGACTCATGTCTGCTTAGGATGTACATGAGGGCAAAATGATAATGAGCCATTTCATGCCAGCAGTGCCACAGCCACAGACAGCTGCAGACTACATCAGGACCAATCTTGAGGTCCTTGCCAAGGACATCCACCCGATGGATCAAATTGAATTACACAAACAAACGGGTGAGATGGTGTATGCCTCCTTGGCAGACAAAACATTGGTAAACTACAGGCTAGAAAATAGCCTAAATAATACCACTGCACAACTTGAGTTGGAAAGGGCATCCTCTCAAGCAAAGGACAACAAGATCAAAGCTTTGGAGGACATCATAATAGAGCTTCGACATGATCCTAAAGATGTCAAAGCAGTGCAAGAGCTGCTGAAGATAAGGGATGTTGATATGGCAGCACTAAGGAAAATGATCAAAATCCCAGCAACTCTTCATCCCCAAACTGAAGAAGTTGCCCAGCTTAGACAGGACAAGGATGCAGCAGCTATGCTGGTAACATTGTATAAACAGCTCATCCAAACACAAGAGAAGCTGGAGGAATCAGAGGTTGCACTTCATGCAGCATTGCAACAAAAACAGGCAGGCCAAACTTCACAGCCTCCTCCAGAAACAATCAATCTGGAGGAAGCTCCTCAAACCACTGCCCCTCCCAGTCAGCAGTCACAGCAAGCAGCACCCCCCACCTCAGCACCAACAACAGAGCAGGCTGAAAGTCTTGACATGCAGAAGCTCAGAAATGAGATTCAAGTCTTGGAGGCCCAAATGTCAGAGTTGAATCAAGCCAAAGAAACTCTGGCTAAGATCAATGAAAAATATGACAAATCCAAGAAAAATGTAGCAAAAAGAGAAAGAGAGGTAAAGGCTCTAAAAAAGAGGATAAATGAGCTAGAAAAGAAGCTCACACTGGACAAAGTAACAACTGAGCTCAAGAGAATCCTATGGGCCAATATTGGCCAATCCATCACAGACCAGTGGGAATACATTGAGGCCATTCATGAGAAAATGGGGCTCATTGGAAAAGCACACAGGGAAATCCAAAGGGCAAGGGCATCTCTAGGCAGCATGCCTGAGGCTGCCACCAGAATGATAAATGTGCTTAATTACAGGACAAGCTCTCAACTGATCAAAATGGGAATTGCCAACAGGACTGAGACCATTTCGATGGTCAAAAGGGTCCTGACACTAAGAAATCTGGTACAGACCTTAGAGAGAAGAAGCCAGGATATGCAGGCAGACATTAACAAATTCCAGGACAAGTTCATGGCATTGCGGAACAGAGGTCTTCCTAGCTTAATGGAGCCCTCAGGAAAACTACTTTCACATGAAAAATATGTCAAGAGCGTCAACACCTTTGCTGCTAATCAGATTGCAGAAAAAGGCCAGCACATCAGCAGAAACAGGGCCAGCATCAGGACAGACCCTTTTCAACAGGGTGGAGAGCTTATTCTTCATTATGAATGAAATTACTCACTTGTTTGATGAGCCTCCAAATTTTTATAAGTATACAGAGGCAGATGAGACCATACAGTCAATTTTGAGGCATCAATTGCCTACACAGGAAGTCTGGAATAGTTTGATACAATTACTGCTAAATCAAAGCCAGTAATTATGTTTTTTCCATTTGAAATATATAAATTGTCATGCACAGGAAAATATGGATATATCAGCATGTATGCAGAGAGAGGCTAAGCCAACTCAGCACAACCATTCGGCCACCACAGCAGCACTGGCAGTCACAGGTGATAGGGACGAAAAGCTACAGGAGGATAGAGCTGCACAGACACGTCATTCAGCAGTTATAACAAAGCATTCAACCGACTCAGTGATCTCCAAAGGTCGAAATCTTCTAACAGGAGTAAAGAGCATTTATGTTGTATTAAAGGCTGTAATAACTTCTTATCTACTATTTCTGTACGAGTTAATGAAGATATTTTATTTCTCAGATGACTCAATGCCTGAGATATTTTGTATGAAACACTTCTATATATTCCCCCTCGGATGAGATAGCAGGTGTTGGATGTTGGATGTAATTGATATCTTTGATAGAGTTCTTTGACTGTAAATTCTCAGAGAAGTAATACAAAGGCGGTGGAATTTCTAAAGCTCTGTGTTGCTTGATGCATTGTGGTGTTTAGCTGAATGTTACAGGATTCCTGCGTATTTCATGGCACAATAGGTTTTCCTTACAACTCTTTATTATGTGTTTTGTTATCATTCATATCTCTTTCATGTTTCTGTGCTTTACAGTTAATG